>JANZLD010432412.1:0-15408 GCA_026413575.1 Erythroxylum carthagenense
AGTTAGAAGAGAGAAGAGAAAGGTTTTGGTGGAAGAAGGAAAGAAGAGAGATCAACTTGTTAAGGTAGGTTAACCATATTTTCTTCTTGCTTTATTAAAGGAATGATTTGAGTTGTGGATGAAGGAATTAAAGAGAATGAAAAGTTTGTGTTGGAAGGAGATGGATTAGGAGAACCCTAGTGATTTTAGGGTTTGTAAACTAGGTCTTAGGTTTTCTACCCTAGATGGGTTATGGGTAGGCTAGATTTGTGTTTGTCAAAATTTTGTGATTTTTTTCAGTTATAAATTTTTGTTGGACTGTGGTTGATTGGAACCTTGGTTGTTGTAGGAAGCCAAGGAAATCCTACCTAAGAGCAAAGGGAAAGGCAAGCTTGACTTGGTCTTCGCAAGCTAATTAGGTGGGTAATGTGTTTATAGTTATTGTAAAATGGGGGCAAATTCTTGCCTATGTATGTGTATGTGAATGCCAAAAGTTGCTTTTCTTGAAAGCAAATTAAATGTGAATGTTTGGAATTGCATGGTAATCATGTTATACCTTGAAAAAGGGTATTACATTTTGTATTAAATGCAAAGAAGACAAAGCATAAAAGTATGAGCATTTGAGAAAAATGAATACGTGCCTTGTTTCGGTGAGAGTGGAACCAATCTGTTCGTCACGTGCACGTTGACAAGAGCCTTCTTCCGGCTGCCCGCTTGTGGCATATGAGCTCCAGAACTCGATTCATTCTCTTCATAGGGTAAACTTCGGTTTCTCCATTCTGTTTTCATGGAACCCTCGAGCCAATTGTTGTGCGTTGCATCTTATAATTTGTCGTGTATGATACATTTGAATGTTATGTGCTATGAGTTTTATTCTAAATTGAAGAGTGTGGAATTGTTGGATATATGCATTTATATATATATATACATATGCTTGAATTTGTGGTCATTTGACAATGACTATAAATATATTTACCACTGAGCTTTCTAGCTCACCCCACTCTTCCCTCCTCAGGTGCAGAGCGTGAAGGTTAGCAAATCCTTGCAAGGCATCAGAAATTCCAAGATAGATAGCTTTTGTACTAAGTTAATGGCTAGACTTTCGAATAGCTTTATATGCATCATGAACATTGAGCATCCAATGTATTTTTGTAACTTGGGTTAAGACTTGATGAAATATCGTTGTGTAATTAAATCTATGAATGGAGGCTATGTGCGAACTTCATTTTTGATTTGAAAATGAATTGGGTATTGAAGAAATTCTGTGTGGATGTGCTTATTATCTTGTAGGGTACATTGCATATTTCAAGTTTTCCATAGGGATAGAATTGTGTCCTGACTTCGGGGGGAAAATATGGAATGATCTAGGTAGAACTAGTAAGAATTGTCTTCTTGAAAGTTGTAGAGGATTTCCAAAGATACAAAGTTTGTAAATTTTGGATATCGGATATGAGAGATACGAGCATTACAAGTTGTAAGGTCCAATTCGTCTCGATATGATGTCAGCAATCGTCTCATGACGTCAGCATCGTCTTAGTTTAGCCAGAACATCTTCTAGTCTAAATTTGGTCCTCTAGATGATAGAATTGGTCTTTATGGTCTTCATAAGAGTTGTATATCTTGAAGTCATCTTTCTATTCATCTATAGAACACCTGAATCCAAGCTCTATACACAAAGTTATACCCATTTTTCCAGTTTGTCTCAATATGATGTCGTCTCATGACGTCAGCATCGTTTTAGTTTGGCTAGAACATCTTTTGGTCTAAATTTGATCCTCTAGATGATATAATTGGTCTTTAAGGTCTTCATGAGAGTTGTAGATCTTGAAGTCCTATTTCTATTCATTTATAGAACTCCTGAATCTGAGTTTTGTACAGAAAGTTATACCGTTTTTTCCAATTTGTCTCAGTATGACGTCAACAATCATCTCATGACGTCAGCATCGTCTTAGTTTGGTCAAAGCATCTTCTAGTCCCAATTTGATCCTCTAGATGATAGAATTGGTCTTTAAAATCTTCATGAGAGTTGTATATCTTGACGTCCTCTTTCTATTCATCTAAAGAAAACCTGAATCCGAGTTTTTTATAGAAAGTTACAAAAGGATTTTTTTAGTGAACGTGTCACAGTCAATTTCTCCTATTTTGTTTTGAAAAGACGAAGAAACATCCACCCCTAATACTTTAATTTACTTTAATTACAAATTAAAAAATCTACAAATTACCAAAAATTTCTTTGAATACCAAAAATACTAATTACTTTTGTAATGGCAGTTGTATACCTGTTTTTGCAAATCATCTTAGGTTGACTTTCTGTTTCATCTTAGTTTGACCAGAACATTTTCTAGTCCAAATTTGACCCTTTATATGATAGAATTGGTCTTCAAAGTCTTCATGAAAGTTGTAGAACTTGAAGTTCTATTTCTATTCATCAAATGAACACCTTAATATAAGGTCTCTAAAGGAAGTTATTCCTGATGTCCCGAAATAGGTTTAGTATGGTATAGGGCAAGTACTGCTTCCGTGTTTGATTATAAATGATGGGCTTCAAAAGTGGGGTCCAACATTGTTTGGTATCAGAGCCTAGGTTGTTTCCTAGGCTTAGAATGCATAGTGTAATGAACTGTGTATTGTGAAGTGATTGAATTGCATTAAGTGACATGCATGTCATGCATACACGTAGGGATTACGAATTATAGAATGAAATATAAGCTAATAGTGATTGTTTACATTGAAGGAATAAGATGCCACCTCATAGAAGAACGCGAGGAGTATTGCAAGGATCGATTGCACCTGACTCTCCACCAAGGGAGGAGAGTACTGATGAGTCTGTAGTCCCAGTGAATGTTGAGGTTTTTGTAGGGCAAGGTAGTGAGCCCGTTCGGTCACAGTCGTGGGAGTCTTCTCTTCTGCAGGAGCAAGTGCCTGCTCCACTAGATCCGAGGATGTTTTAGGAATTTGCTCAAGCCTTTGCTCAGGCCATGGGCCAAATGCCATAATTTTCTGCTTCAGCCCCAGCCAAAAAAGGGAAACAGTTTGATAAGCTTAGGAAGTATGAGGCAGTGGATTTCTATGGGGCAATGGATCCAGAAAAAGCTGAGACTTGGTTGAGAAAGACCGAGAGAATATTGGATCAGATGGATTGTGAGGATGATGAGAAAGTTGTATATGGCACAAGCCTGTTACAGGGAGATGCTTTGCATTGGTGGGAGAGTATTCCAGGGAGCCAGATGAGACCACCAGTGTTGACGGAAGGACTTCTTAACTGTTTATAAGAAGAAATACCTATTTGAGGTGTACATTCAGCAGAAACAGAGGGAGTTCTTGAGTCTCACTTAGAGGGAAATGACGGTGAGTGAATATGAGCGCCGGTTTACATAGCTCTCTCGATATGCAGCAAAGATGATGATGAGTGAGGCGACAAAGTGCCGTAGATTCGAATTAGGGTTACACCTAGCTATCAGTGAGAAAGTGGTGGTGCAGAATTTTTGTGATTTCTAACAGCTAGTTGAGGCGGCTTTGAGGGTGTAGAACGTTGAGAACATTAAAAGTGCTGTGAGCAAAAGGGGAAAGGGGAGAGAACAGTTTAAAAGGGAATGTGGTACTTCTATGCCAGAGAGGAGTGTCAAGGACTTTCCCTACATAGTTTGAGGAGAGGAGTAGTGGTGCAAGCAGGCCTAAACTAATGAAGACTTCTACTGTTTCTCATTAACCCTCAACGGTGGGAGGCAGTAGAAGGGGAGAAGAGGGCAAGTCATCCGCCCCTAAGTGCGAACATTACGGCAAGTTCCATGGAGGGGAATGTTATAGGTCGACTGGAGCTTATTTCAAATGTGGAGAGAAAGGGCATATGGCAAGCGAGTGTCCACGGTATGCAAGAGGAGAGGGAACACAGATGCAACCATCAAGGAGAACTGAGGCAGTGGGACACAAGATAATAACTGAAGGGGGCAGTTCTGATGTGGCTAAGAGGGCGAATCCTCCAGGAAGACCCAGGGGCGAGCACCAGCCAGAATGCTTGCAATAACACGGGAGGATGCAGAAACGACCCCAAAAGTTGTGATTGGTATGATTAAATTATTTGATGATGATGTAGTTGTTTTGATCGATCCGAGTTCTACTCACTCTTTTGTTGCATCGGGTAGAACTGTGACAGGTAGATATTTGAACCCCTTGGACACTCCTTTGATGGTGAGTACTCCAATTGGTCAGTATATTGTGATTAGTCAAATTTATAGAGATTATGAGATACTTATTGGTGGGGGACACTTAGTGGTAGATCTAATGCCATTGAAGATGGGAGGATTAGATGTAATTTTGGGCATGGATACATTAGACAAGTATAATGCTAATTTGGACTGCAAACGAAAGGCAGTAGAGTTTGAGGTGGATGATGGGAAAAAGGTAGTGTTTGTGGGAGATAGAAAGTTAAGCCCACTTAGAGTTGTTTCAGCTCTGCTAGCAGAGAAAATGATGAGGAAAGGGTGTGAGGACTTTTTGGCCTATATGGTAGACACATGGGCAGAAAGAGGGAAGTTAGAAGATATGCCATTGGTCATGGAATTCCCAGATGTCTTTCCCGAGGAGTTACCAGGACTATCGCCACCTAGAGAAATTGAATTTCCCATTGAGTTTCTTCCAGGCACAACGCTAATTTCGATTCTACCTTATAAAATGGCTCCAGCGGAATTGAAAGAGCTTAAGGAACAATTGGAAAACTTGTTGGAGAAAGGTTATATTAGGCCGAGCTCTTCACCATGGGGAGCTCCAGTTCTGTTTGTGAAGAAGAAAGATGGATCTTTGAGAATGTGTGTGGATTATAGAAAGCTTAATCATGTCACCATTAAGAACAGATATCTGCTTCCACGCATAGATGATTTATTTGATCAGTTACAAGGGGCAATGGTCTTTTCTAAGATAGATTTGAGATCGGGCTACCACCAATTGAGGATAAAGGAGTCTGATGTGCCAAATACTGCTTTTAGAATACGGTATGGCAACTTTGAGTTCTTGGTCATGCCTTTTGGGTTGACAAATGCACCTGCAACTTTCATGGATTTAATGAACAGAGTCTTTAGACCATTTCGTAAACCAATTTGTCATTGTCTTTATTGATGATATTTTGGTTTATTCTAAGAGTGATAAGGAACACGAGGAACATTTAAGAATTTCTTTGGAGACATTAAGAAAGAATGAGTTGTATGCCAAATTCGATAAATGTGAATTTTGGCTAAAAGAAGTGGCATTTCTTGGACATGTGATTTCAAAGAAAGGGGTTCGTGTGGATCCAAGGAAGATAGAAGCAGTTGTGAAATGGGAAGCACCTAAGAACGTGGCTGAAGTGAGAAGTTTCTTGGGACTAGTCGGGTATTATAGAAGGTTTGTAGAGAGCTTTTCTATAATAGCGACTCCACTTTCCAAATTGACAAGAAAGAATAAGATATTTAGATGGACAGAGGAATGCCAGAGCAGTTTTGAGGAATTAAAGAACCGACTTATAATTGCACCAGTTTTGACTTTGCCTTCAAGAAGTGATAGATATACAATGTATAGTGATGTCTCAAGGAAGGGTTTAGGTTGTGTATTGATGCAGGATGATAAAGTGATTGCTTATGCTTCTAGGCAATTAAAGCCTTACGAGATGAATTATCCTACACATGATTGGAGTTAGCGGCCATAATCTTTGCATTAAAAAATTAGAGACATTACTTGTATGGAGTCACCACTAGGGTGTTTACAGACCATAAGAGTCTTAAATATTTGATGAGCCAAAAGGAGTTGAATTTGAGACAAAGAAGGTGGTTAGAACTGTTGAAAGATTATGATTTGATGATAGATTACCATTCAGGAAAAGCTAATGTAGTAGCGGATGCACTAAGTAGGAAGTCAACTATGGCACACGTGGAGACAATATACCTTCCTTTGTTGACGGAATTTACCAAACTTAAAGTGATAATGAGACAAGCCGAATCTAGTTGTGTACTGGCTACTTTTAGAGTGAGACCAGTATTGAATGAAAAGATTAGGGATTTGCAAGAACAAGATGAGTATTTGAGTAGGATTTGCGAATGGATTAAAAGTGGTAAACCTTCTAGAATAGAAATCAGAGGAGATGGATTGATGTTGGTAGGTAACAGATTGTATGTTCCAGATAGGTTGGAGTTGAAAGAAGAGATTCTAGATGAGGCACACAATGCACCTTATGCTATACACCTAGGAAGTACGAGAATGTATAGAGATTTGAAGGAGTATTTTTGGTGGAAAGGAATGAAGAAAGAAGTTGCTGAATATGCTAAAAGATGCTTAGTGTGCCAGCAAGTCAAAGTTGAACACCAGGCACCTTCAGGTAAACTTAAACCTTTGTCGATTCTGGAATGGAATTGGGAGAAGATTACGATGGATTTCTTGATGGGATTGCCGAGGACTAGCAGGAAGCATGATGCGATATGGGTGATTGTAGATAAGCTAACCAAGTTTACACATTTCTTGCCAATTAAGCAGACAGATTCTTTGAATGTTTTGGCCAAGAAATATGTAGATGAAATAATTAGACTTTATGGGATTTCAAGCTTTATAGTTTCAGATAGAGACCCCAGGTTCACCTCCAGATTCTGGGAAAGCTTACAAGAAGCTTTAGGAACTAAGTTGCATTTTAGTACAGTTTTCCATCCCCAAACTGATGGTCAATCAGAAAGGACAACACAGACATTGGAGGCAATGTTAAGAGCTTGTGTTATGGATTTCAAAGGTTCATAGGATGATCATTTACCTTTAATCGAGTTTGCTTATAATAATTCCTACCACTTAGGAATTCAGATGGCACCTTATGAAGCTTTGTATGGAGGAAGTGCAAAACTCCTATTCGTTGGGATGAAGAAGGTGAAAGGAGACTTGTAGGACCTGAGTTGGTGCAAGTTACAATTGATAAGATTAAATTGATGAAGCAAAGAATTAAAGCAGCTCAAGATAGAATGAAGAGTTATGAGGATGCACATAAAAGGGAAATGGAGTTTGAAGTTGGAGACAAGGTGTTCCTTAGAGCTTCTCCGTGAAAGGGAGTCTTAAGATTTGGTAAGAAAGGCAAGCTTAGTCCGAGGCATATAGGCCCTTATGAAATCATTGAGAAGATTGGACCCTTAGCCTATAAGTTTCCTTTGCCACTGAAGTTATCTAAGATTCCCAGTGTCTTTCACGTGTCAATGCTGAGGAAGTACCGGTCGGATCCTTCACACATAGTTCAACCTTTCAAGGTTCAGCTAAGGGAGAATTTGACATATGAGGAGCAACCAATGGAGATTTTAGATTCGAAGGAAAAGGTTTTAATAAACAAGGTTGTGAAACTAGTTAAATTCTTATGGAGAAACCATTCGACCGAGGAGGCAACATGGGAGCCTTTGGAAGCCATAAAGAAGAAGTATCCATACCTTTTAAATGCCTCAGATAACAATTTTGAGGATGAAATTCAGGGGGGAGAACTGTTGGACCCCTGAAATTTTTTTCTTAAAGTAAGCATGATTTCAAAATAATTTTGGAGTTTAGATAAATTTAACTTTTTGGAACTATAATGGTGCCAAGGTTAGTAGGATTTGTTGAATAGATAAAGGAAAGTAAAGTGTTGAGGTAATAAGGATGTAACAAGGAAAGTTAAGCATAGAAGAGCATAAGTTTATAAAGAAGGGTAAGATAGACTTTTTGGGCTCATTTAGGGTAGAAATAGAAAAAGAAAGTGTTGTTTTGCTTGTTAAGGGGTGAAAAATGTGATTTGAAGAGGGAGAGGAGTGAGAAAACAAAAATTAGAAGAGAGAAGAGAAAGGTTTTGGTGGAAGAAGGAAAGAAGAGAGATAAACTTGTTAAGATAGGTTAACCATCTTTTCTTCTTGATTTATTAAAGAAATGATTTGAGTTGTGGATGAAGGAGTTAAAGAGAATGAAAAGTTTGCGTTGGAAGGAGATGGATTAGGAGAAACCTAGTGATTTTAGGGTTTCTAATCTAGGTCTTAAGTTTTCTACCCTAGATGTGTTATGGGTAGGCTAGATTTTTGTTTGTCAAAATTTTGTGATTTTTTTCAGTTATAAATTTTTGTTGGACTGTTGGTTGATTGGAACCTTGGTTGTTGTAGGAAGCCAAGGAAATCCTACCTAAGAGCAAAGGGAAAGGCAAGCTTGACTTGGTCTTTGCAAGCTAATTAGGTGGGTAATGTGTTTATAGTTATTGTAAAATTGGGGCAAATTCTTGCCTATGTATGTGTATGTGAATGCCAAAAGTTTCTTTTCTTGAAAGCAAATTAAATGTGAATGTTTGGAATTGCATGGTAATCATATTATACCTTGAAAAAGGGTATTACATTTTGTATTAAATGCAAAGAAGACAAAGCATAAAAGTATGAGCATTTGAGAAAAATGAATATGTGCCTTGTTTCGGTGAGAGTGGAACCATTCTATTCGTCATGTGCACGCTGACAAGAGCTTTCTCCCGACTGCCCGCTTGTGGTATATGAGCTCCAGAACTAGACTGATTCTGTTCATATGGTAAACTTCGGTTTCTCCATTCTGTTTTCATAGAACCTTCGAGCCAATTGCTATACGTTGCATTTTTAAATTTTTCGTGTATGATGCATTTGAATGTTATGTGCTATGAGTTTTATTCTAAATTGAAGAGTGCTGGAATTGTTGGATATACGCATTTATATATATATACATATATACATATATACATATGCTTGAATTTTTGGTCATTTGACAATGACTATAAATATATTTATCACTGAGCTATGTAGCTCACCCCACTCTTCCCTCCTCTGGTGCAGAGCGTAAAGGTTAGCAAATCCTTGCAAGGCATCAGAAATTCCAAGATAGATAGCTTTTGTACTAAGTTAATGGCTAGACTTTCGAATAGCTTTATATGCATCTTGAACATTAAGCATCCAATGTATTTTTGTAACTTGGGTTAAGACTTGATGTAATGTCGATGCGTAATTAAAGCTATGAATGGAGGCTATGTGCAAACTTTATTTTTGATTTGAAAATGAATTAGGTATTGAAGAAATTCTGTGTAGATGTGCTTATTATCTTGTAGTGTACATTGCATATTTCAAGTTTTCCATAGGGATAGAATTGTGTCCTGACTTCTGGGGAAATTATGGAATGATCTAGGTAGAACTAGTAAGAATTGTCTTCTTGAAAGTTGTAGAGGATTTCCAAAGATACAAAGTTTGTAAATTTTGGATATCAGAGATGGGAGATACGAGCATTACAATCTGTAAGGTCCAATTCGTCTTAGTATGACGTCAACAATCGTCTCATGATGTCAGCATCGTCTTAATTTGGTCAGAACATCTTCTGGTCTAAATTTGATCCTGTAGATGATAGAATTGGTCTTTAAGGTCTTCATGAGAGCTGTAGATCTTGAAGGTCTCTTTCTATTCATCTATAGAACACCTGAATCCAAGTTCTATATAGAAAGTTATACCCATTTTTCCAATTCGTCTCAGTATAACGTCAACAATCATCTTATGACGTCAGCATCGTCTTAGTTTGGCCAAAATATCTTCTGGTCTAAATTTGACCCTCTAGATGATAGAATTGGTCTTTAATGTCTTCATGAGAGTTGTAGATCTTGAAGTTCTCTTTCTATTCATCTATAGAACAACTGAATCTGAGTTTTGCATACAAAGTTATATCTGTTTTTCCAATTTGTCTCAGTATGACATCAGCAATCGTTTCATGACGTCAGCATCGTCTTAGTTTTTCCAGAGCATCTTCTAGTCTAAATTTAATCCTCTAGATGATAGAATTAATTTTTAAGGTCTTTGTGAAGTTGTAGATCTTGAATTCCTCTTTCTATTCATCTATAGAACACCTGAATCTGAGTTCTACACAAAAAGTTATACCCGTTTTTTCAATTCGTCTCAGTATGACGTCAGCAATCGTCTTATGATGTCAGCATCATCTTAGTTTGGCCAGAGCATCTTCTAGTCCCAATTTGATCCTCTAGACGATATAATTGATCTTTAAGATCTTCATGAGAGTTGTAGATCTTGAAGTTCTTTTTCTATTCATCTAAAGAACACCTGAATCAGAGTTTTGTACAGAAAGTTATACCTGTTTTTCCAAATCATCTTAGGTTGACTTTTTGTTTCATCTTAGTTTGACCAGAACATCTTCTAGTCCAAATTTGACCCTTTATATGATAGAATTGGTCTTCAAGGTCTTCATGAAAGTTGTATAACTTGAAGTCATCTTTCTATTCATTGAATGAACACCTTAATATAAGGTCTCTAGAGGAAGTTATGCCTAATGTCTCGAAACAGGTTTAGTATGGTATAGGGCAAGCACTGCTTCCGTGTTTGATTCTGAATGCTGGGCTTCAGAAGTGGGGTCCAGCAATACACATACATATGAATAGTAAATTTTTCTGCACATAAAAATAATTGTATATGCATTCATTGACAACTTCCGGGTATGAGTTATGATAAGGAAAGATTTGGAAACAAAAGTTGTGGTTAATCTGGAAAATGTTCATTGAGTGTGCTTATGTATGTTAGCCATAACTTTTTCTTTAGTTATCAAAATGAGAAGATTCTTTGTTTGAATTAAATTAGAAACATATGGCTACATTTCTTAAGTAGATATCGAATTTCAATTCTGTCTCTAAGAGTCCCAAAAGTTGTCAGGATGTGAGAACTGAGTGAAGTACGTAAATTGCATGGAGTTTAGGGCTTGAAGATTTTGGAGTTTTCAAAAGGTAAGTAGTGAATAAATCCCTTAGGGTAGGAGATTTATGAAAGAAAGTTGATCAATCACTATCATCTGCTTGATAATGGCCTTTATGAAAGTTATAAATCTTCCTTTTATCTTTCCAACAATATATGTAGTATGAAAACTTGGACATCTGAGTTGAAAGTCAGGGTCCTTGTAAGGGGAGATGTTCAAAAGCGAAGTTGTTCCTTCTGAATTTCACTTCTTCTTAGTTTCGCTTCTTCTGTGTTTCTGTTCATGAACTCCTTCTGTGTTACTGTTCATGAACTCCTTCTATGTTACTATTTATGAATTTCTTCTGTATTTCTGTTCATGAACTCCTTCTGTGTTACTATTCATGAACTCCTTCTGTGTTACTTTTCATGTACTCCTTCTGTGTTTCTGTTCATGAATTTCGTCTCTGTTATTGTTCATGAACTCCTTCTGTGTTACTATTCATAAACTTCTTCTATGTTACTGTTCATGAACTCCTTCTGTGTTTTGTTCCTTATGTGTTTTGGCTCCTTCTGAGTTTCACTTCTTCTAAGTTTTCTTCCTTCTGTGTTTTATTCTTTTTATGTTTTGGTTCTTTCTGGGTTTTACTTCTTCTGTGTTTTGCTAACGTATCTTCTTCTGTGTTTTGCTGACGCATCTTCTTCTGGGTTTTGTTTCTTATGGGTTTTTGCTTCTTTTGTCTTTCTTCATTGGGGCCATAACTTCTTCTATAGGAGTCCAAATGAATTAATTCTTGAACCATTGGACTAGTAAGACATTACCCTAAATTTCCACTTAAAAATCTTAGCCATCTAAAATGAATTGAGAAAGATTGAGTGAAAAACATGAGACGGGTACAGTGAGTGTACTCTTCAGTAATATGAACTAGGGTTATTCCACTGAACGTACTTCAGTATTTTGAGTATATCTAGACCTGTAGGAATCCAAATGAGATGATTGTTGCTTAGGAGTGAACTAGAGATATAGGCCTACAATCGTCTCAAGAAGTATAATTGTGATTTAGTCTATAAGATATTTAAGTTCTAAATAGAAGTTGTGCACAATATACTGTTTTGGAATATGACAACCCGAAGATGTTTGAGGCACATCTTCCGAAGTACTGAACCAAAATGAGTGATTATGGTGTCAATGGAAAAATCTAGAAGTGGATAAGTGGCTAAGAATTGGACAAGTGTCCTAGCATTAAAGTTGAGTTTTAATAACCTTGAAAGAGAAGTTAATAGACTTGCCTTCATTTTCCTTCTCTCGAAGCTTCTTTCTCTAGTGTTTCTCCAACATAGAGTTTTTCCTTAAATATTCACTAAAGTTAAATCTTGCTTTTCTCTGTTTGTTATCACTTCCACTTTGATATTTATTTCTTCTATTCTAAGAAAAGATCGAACCCCCTGTCAACTTTCAAGTTGATGTACATGGTTGAGGGTTACGTAATTTTGCAGATATTGGAGCTTCAAACAAGTAAGCTTGTTATGTTTTGGTAGTTTTGCATGAAATGAAGTATGCATCGTTAGTTCACTGATAAAGGGTTAAGAATAGTGATATTCTTATTTTCTGGAAAATGAGTGAGGAGATTTAGTGTGCCACATATGATGATTTTCTTTGGATTTAATGACTGAAATATTATAGGGTATTGTTAAATCAGTTTTGGAGTTAAAAGATCAATAAAATTGTGTAATGGTGTGAAAGAACGATTAAAGTGAAAGTTAGAGGAAATATTATACTTTAAGCAGAAAGTTGATAGTGATATATATATAGTTATATACTATGTTTTCCTCTTAACTAGTCACATATGGGATTATATTGGTAAATTAGTGAATGAGTTATTGATATCAAAGTATCAAAGGATTGAGGTTCTAGTTCAAAGAACTGATGAGTGATTAAGTTATAAAATGAGAAGGTGTATAAGATATGAAGTTCGTTAAAGTACCCGGGATTGTCATTAAGCATGCATTTTACTTAGTCCATATAGCTATTTGTGCATAAATGAGTTTTGTAACGTGTGTGAATTGTGTATTGCATAAATGGGTTATGCAGGTTAAGTGTCTGCAGTTAGGCATTTCTAGAATTTGGAAGCAAATGCTAATCTGGAGCGTACTGTGAGTAGATCGAGATAGTCTCACTTTATTGTTTGCTTTGTTTCATTTTGTATTAATTGACTATTGAATGTGATTGACTATGTTGGTTTGTGGACAGGAGGTCCGAGGATTGTGATGTTGATTTGGATATCGAAGTGCTACTTGAATGTGAATTGGATGAACTATGTGCACTTAATGTGATTGTTAAATGTGTTATGA
Source organism: Erythroxylum carthagenense (assembly GCA_026413575.1). Classification (NCBI taxonomy): domain Eukaryota; kingdom Viridiplantae; phylum Streptophyta; class Magnoliopsida; order Malpighiales; family Erythroxylaceae; genus Erythroxylum; species Erythroxylum carthagenense. The sequence goes on from JANZLD010432412.1 coordinate 13,020, forward strand.
ATGTGCATTTGCATATGAATGAAAGTGTGAATTCTCAACTCTAATGTTGAATGCCAGACTAAGGTCTGATGATACGAGAAAGTGATTGAATGAATGTGAATGATGCATTCCATTACATGAATGCATAAAATATAATGGCAGTTGTGACCAGAGTAGCCAACGATTAGAGCTAAAAACTCAACGAGTGAAAATAAGTCTTGAGCTCAATAGTGAATCAAAGCCTCAAGCTCAACGTTTAATGAGCCCTGTATCCCCCAAGTGGATAAGGGATAGTTATCAATGAGCCTTAAATGGGACAGTTTAGGCACTCGGTCTCAACAAAATAATAAAAGAAAAGTGGCTCTCATGTGCATTGCATATGAGTGATTTAATTGTATTGAATGTGAAGAGTGAAATGTGTAGTGATGTGAATTATGTGTTATGTGATTGGGTGAGCCATCAATGATGGTCACTCATTGAGTTCGCAAAACTCACCCAAAATTTGCAAATATTTTTTAGGATCAGAAGAATACCCCGTTAGGCAAACGGGAGTATACTTACTGCATGCAAGGGAAAGATAGAAGTTGGGATCAGTTGGCGTCTGTATTAGTGTTTTTCCTATTGTATAAATTTGCATTCCGTCACTTCAAAAAAAGATATTGTATTCTGAATTTTTGTTCAATGTGTATACAAAGGCTTTTATGGTGGAAAATAAAGATATTATGACTAAAGTGTTATGTATTTGCGAAAGGACCCAATTGGCTATTGAAAATTTTATTCATTGTATTATGTTGATTAAAAATATTTATGAATGAATATGGGCCCAATTTGAGTATCGATTTCTGCAGATTGTATTTGTGATTTAAAGAAAAATTTGTACCGATTTCTGAATGTGTTGAGTGTTTTAGCACGCCACTCTGGCAGGACACGGACTCAGATATTACCATTGATGTCGAGTTCGGGTCATGAGGGAGTGGGATGTTACATTTCTTGCTTATTTGACCAAATAAACAAGCTTCCTATAAAGTTTTGGTTAACAAAGGTTGAGTTAAGAAGGCAATTTCTAAATTCTTCATCTATTTTCTCAAACTTATTTCCTAGTCCTTCAACTTTATAAAGAGTATTTAATGCAAATGAAGTCTCCTAGGACCATCCAAGATTCTCTAATTCTCATAGAGAGTTCTTTAATATCTTTCCATAAAGTGTTTATTTAAAATGCATGATTAGCGGCATATACATACGTCATCTTAATCTTTTCCTGAGTTGACTACAAAAATACCTTTAAATGCAGAAATCAATGAGAGTGTTTTAGGTTAAGCACTTAGATTACTTAAGGATTGTAGGCAATCATGATTCTTCCTAGCCTATAAGCAGAATGATTGGACAATAGTCTTTATTTTTCTCTCAAAAACCATAAACCTTTGTTGAATGTTGTCTCTTTGATTTTTGTTTCTAGCAAGCCAATTAGAAAGGGAGTTTTTTTCTTTTATAAAGTCATTAATTGCTTGCTATTTTTTTGGAGTAGTTCAAGCCCTTTATGTTCCAAGAGATAATTATTCTTTGAGGGCTTGACATGCCCTTACCTTTCTACTTCCTATAGATTTCCTCCTCGAATCTTATATTAAGGTGAATTCCTTTTGTCCATTTTCCAAACTAATGGAAGTATTTAATTCTAGATATCTTTGTGAAAGGAAGGGAAGGGGATTTTTAATCTCATTTACCATGCCAGTAGCTTCCAAAGGATTATTGTTTATGATGGTAGATTCAAATTGTAGGGCTTAAGTCAATTAGGGAGGTTGAAGTTTCATATATCGAAGGGGAGAGGTTTATAAGATACCGATGTCTTTATGTACTTCGGTTGAGGAAGAAGGGACAATAATAGTGTGTCTTGTCTAACGTTATTTGGAGATATGGTATCTAAAGTAGGGGTATCTAACTGACTTTTGTTAAGTGTATGAGGATTGGTCTGAATCTTAGTGGTTGGAGTAATATTTATAGTGGAATCAGTGGGAGTAGAAGGGTTATTCTTTGGTTTCCATACCTGGCTGTTAAGGTTTCTATGGATATGTTAATGAGATCTTTATATAGAGGATTTCAGACAGTTTTACTTGTCTATCCACTTCTATACAAATTTTTGCAAAGGCAATTCTTCTCACTCTAGCTATCTACTTATCCAAACTAAGTGATTTACCTATAGCACTAGCAAGATAACTCAAGCCCAATGTTGTTCAGAGGTGTTTGGTTGGGGTTGGAAGATAGAGAGGGAGGGGCAATGAGTGGTGGGGGTCAGGGTCGTTTCTATCGTTTTATAGGCCCTGGGCGAAATAAAAAAGGGGCCCAAATAAATCGACAATATATTTTACATATTTTTATGAAACATAAATGATTCAATTTATAAGTTTACATAATC
>JANZLD010433581.1:0-15393 GCA_026413575.1 Erythroxylum carthagenense
AAGCAGCCATAATAGGAGCAATCTAGTCTTTAGGGCCAGAATGAGATGGAAATATGGATACAATTTTTTTCGATGGCACCAAGGGTACTACTAGGAGGTCAGAGCAAGGGATTATAGCCAAGTCTTGAGAGTGCAAGTTTTGGCCTGGTTCAGATTCTGATGAATTAGCCTCAACCGTTGGGAGTTCAGTGTCAAGATCATCATATGCTTCCTCACACACGTTTAGAATCTCCAATCTGTTTTTGGAAAGCTCTTGAGTTTCTTCAACCAGGGTTTTTTATCTTATTTCACTTGTGCTGGTTTTTGAGCTTTTGGGAGCTGTCTGTTTTAAAGGGAAGGAAGAAGGACTGTGATCAAGGGTTTGGCATTGAATGCAAGGATCTGATTGTGGTTGGATTCGTCTGGACCAGGAGGTGAGATGAGAGGCGACTGGAGGTCCAAAGAGTGTACAAATGAGCTGGTCTTGACCTGAGAGATCTGCTGGTCAGCAAGCCTATGGACGGATGGGATTTTATCTTGGAAGAGATTCTGATCTGATGGCTGAGAAGCACCCTCATCCCCAGCTAGGCTTTATGAGGGTAGCAGGAGAAAGCTAGCCGAGGAAGAAGAAGGAGGAGTTGGGGGAGATTCTGATTTTGCAGGGGGGATTCGCGAGGGGCTGGGAGAGCAAGATCCACGCTTCTTTTTCCCCGCCACACAAGGTCAAACGGATTTTTTTTCAGTCACAGGTTCGAGCTAAAGAAACCAGGTTTACAAAAAGAACCAGAACGAGAAGCAAAAGAAGCACCAAACTTAAGCAAAGATCAAATAATCAAGCAAAAAAAGAAAGAAATAACTGGAACAAGCTGTAACAGAAACTAATTAGCCACCAACGATTGTAAAGAAAGCATGAATTTTCGGTCTCATAAGAAAAGCACAAGAGCACAAATTCGGTCTCATAAGAAAAGCACAAGAGCACAAAAACATCTAGCAAAAAAATCAGAGAGTGAGGATAAGATTAGCAAGAAAAGCCTCCGGAGCTACATTCTCTCTCACTCTCCATCGCCTTTTTAAAAGTGGGGCGTACGCAATCCCCATTCTTTAGATAAGTTCTTCGAGCAAACTCCGACTTCCTAAACGAATGCTGGCAAGACCACCAAATGCAAAAGCCAATACATAGAGCCGGAAATAGAAGATTCAACACTAAGACTACGAATACGGGATTACGAGTCAAAAAGTAAGCAGGATTCATTCGGAGAAAGACTCACGCCTTGCAGGAAGGGAGGGTTGGAGGCTCAAGTCTTTCATTAAGATCACTTGGGGTGGACCACCTGTTGATATGAAAGAAGGCGCTTTCGGGCGGCCGAGATGTCTCGACTTCCAGGCAGAATCCAAAATAAGGCGATAGAAGGCATTGGGACCGATCCAGACTTTGACAAACTTTGAGTCCTTGACCGCGTCCCTCGCTACTCTAGTTTTTTTATATGCCTTCCGGGAATGTCCAATTCCCTTGAATCGTACTACCTCTTGTCCCACGGGGAGGGAGGCTGTCTATCGCCAGATGCCAAATCCCTACGTATCTGCTGGATTCGTAATACCGAACCCTATCTATTTGCACGATCGCGCATGGGCTCGTAGGAAGCGAACTCATAGTATAAGGCTATTTTGTCTAAGATTCCAAAAAAGAAGATTCGAATCATGGCTTCATAAAATCATCAAAGAGTCTTTAAAAATGTGCTAGTTTATACATGAGAGAGGGAGAGAGGTTTTTGACAAGAAGGCACAGAGGATCCGGAGGCCTATGAGCAAGGTGCGGGAAAATCCAAGCGACAGAGCCGATTATTAAGTACCCGACCAGTATGACCTAATCGATCTAGTTAACTTCAATGATAGAAAGAATGCCTATCTATCCATTCCTATCTCCATCTCCCATCGAAGTCGAATTCGCATTCCAGGCCGTCCTGTTCGCTATCCGAGTGAGTCCCAGTCTGGGGCAAGGGGGAGGCCCCATCTGTTTCAGGAGGTCCGGAGATTCATTTCAAAAAACAGGAATGTCAGGGCAGTTAGCCCGCATGCCCCTAGCTACCTCGTTCCTGATTGCTTTCTCATTCAATCGGTCTCCCCGAGTCGCCTATAGGTTGGAGCTATGAAGCCATTCCATTCTCGTAACTCTCTCCATTCATTGAGCTACCTTCGGTTTCCTTAAGGTGTGATTCTCTTATTCGTATGATCAGTATATGTAGGAGCTCTTGAAGAGAGGAAAAAACGACTTTTTCCGGGTACGAAAAATCATCAATGATGCTCTGAAGAATGGGATAGAGATTGACCGGCACAAAAGCCATCTCTTTCGTTCAATAATGCCTCCGCTTCAAAACAAAACGCTATTTACCAATAAGAATAGGAAAAAGACACTACCCTTTGATTGATTTTGAATTGAAGAAAGCGAAGGGGTGAACGAGCGCTGCGGTAACGAGCCGTAAGAAAGATGAGCAGACCATTCTTGGAGCCGGCCTTTATAGGAGTAGGAGAGCGTGGTAAGATAGATAGACGTCCAATCTTGCAGCAGCTAGTTGCTCGGCCTTAGTCTTGGGCTGATCTCACACTTCAGTCAACCTCTTCGTACTTCGATCCAATCAATCAATCGATCAAGAGGCTAATCTCTTTTGTTTAGGCCAGTAGCTAACCTCGCTTTCTCTTGAACAAGGGAAGGACAGCATAGCATTAGCTTCAATTGAACAAGCTCAACCTTGAAAAAGAAAGGTGGTAGGCCGAAGAACCGTTGAACGCTTCAACTTGGCCACTGAAGAAGGCGAAGGCTGGGCAAGAGACTGGGCCAACTTACTGCCATGCCATGGTTGAAGCTTTAAGCTCTATAGACGGAACTTTTTTGGTATTAGAGGAGAGAGGACACCACTCAGCACCTAAGGTGGGGTTCAATGCCTAACAAAAACAAACGGCCAAAATAAAAAATAGTTGGTTGAGCAGAGAAGAAAAAGAACGATGGGTCTGTCGGAAATTCAAAAATCTATGAAAAGACATCTAAGGCTAAGAAAGAATGAAATCAAGTCTATTACTGAGAAAAGTGGTGATCTCGTCTTGCTTGCTGGGAGAGAGGAAGCTTCCGGACCACCTTTTTCAGCCAGATAGCGAGCGATCACTCAGCAATGAACACTAACTGAAAGCGGCCGAGAAGGAGTACTTATCCCTTACGGGAATCGAACCCGTGTCTTCGACATGAAAAGACGATGTCCTAACCACTGGACGAAAGGGACCAAAAAGCCATTCTTCATATACCTCAGCTCAGCTCCGAGAATAGAAATGCTTCGTTTTCTTTCTATACGCAATTCAATCTTTCGTTTGTTGGCGATTTCTGATGTGAATTCGGCAGGTCGTCCCCCCTTCCTATGGGTTCCCTACCGGCCCAGTGATACACCAACCACGCTCCTTTCCTTTCTCCGATCATAAAGTCCCCTGATCTCTTTCTTTTTCTTTCATCCCCCCGGAACAGAATAAGTAAGGCCCCGTTCTTTCTAATTAAAAAAAAAAAAGGGGGGGCCCGTTTGAAGTGTCGAAGGCCTGCCTATGCTAAAGTAAGAAAGAAAGTACGTTAAGGTTACGAAGTCACTTAGTCGAACTATAAAGAAAGGGAGACTAAGGTTACGAAATAAGGTCAGCTGGTTAAGAAAAGCTCAGGTTATGAAATCGCTTAGCCGTTGATTAATTAAATTAAGTAGTAGTGAGGCGTCAGTACGGAGTTGCGTCAGCTGTAGATATAAACTAGGCTAAGGCACGGACTGAATCTCTTCTATTCTCTTTACTTACACCTTCAAAAAAACTTCCGCTGAGTCTAACGAGGCTCGGGTGCGGAGCCTGCCACTGTGGATCGAGACTACGCAAAGGTAGAACACCATAGAAACTTCGCTGACTTTATCATAAACCTTGATTTCGCTATGCTCAATAATCATACAGAATAGCGGAAATAGGTTAGTGTTCCGCTTCCTAAGTCAGTCGTCTTTGCCCAAGTGTGAACTGCAGACGACTCTCCAGTGATTCCATTCCTTCTTTCTTGACTTCTGGGTCAACCCAACCCGAATGGGAAGAAGAGGGTCAGCCAAACAGCGGTCCATTTTTTACATTTGCTGAGGCAGACCAATTAGGCATTTTATAAAAGGGAAGGGAACTGATCACCGAAGGGGGCAGTAGGAATGAAGGAGGCGGGAAGCTACCGCTTCTAGAATAGAATGCAAGCTTATCCTTGACTTTTTTTTAGAGCGTACCGCTATTGAAAGACAAAGGGTTTATGGATGAAGTAATCGGAGTGACAAATAGTTACGGTTGCGGAAACCAGATAAAGTCGGGAACCGTCGGTTACCTTTTGAATCAAAGTAGCAACAAGCCGAGTACTAAGACTACAGGGGGTGGGGGGGGGGAGCAAAGCTTCGTAGACAGCTTCCCTTCCTCGTCCTTGATTTCTGGCGACTAGCTTCTCAAGTGGGTGGCTTGGTAAGCAACAAGTTACCTTCAGCATCGGTCAAATTCCTATCAATAATAGGCCGGAATGGTGGGGAAGGAGGCCCTCTCTACTTCAATGGAAAGGGGGGAATCGCCGTTTCACAGCCCTTCCTCTACAACTACCTTTCGCCCAAGGGGCATCGTCGGAGAATCATGTCGGGGACAGGGTGAGAACCTTCCGTTGGTTACGCCCTTTAAGTGTTGGTTCTTCCATCTTTAGATATATATGGAGATAGAGCCAGAAATAGAGATCTATATCTTTCTATCGATAGAAAGATCAAGATATTGAGAAAAAAATGGATATTGATCTGGGTTCAAGATGTATGAACAAAAGAGAGAAATAAATAGATAGGGCGGAGCCTGCTGAAGGAAGGTCGCGTTAGTGCCCCTGCAATCAAACTCAAGTCAGAAGCGAGAAACTTGACTTTGAGAGAGAAGGGCCTTATATTAGTAAAGGTGCGTTATCCTATCTATAGAAAGGTGCTTCTTCAAATATCCCAAGCATCTCAAAGCTTGTAGTTTAGGGGCGCGTAGGTTTGGAACCCGGGCTAGCGCGCAATGACTTTATCTGAGAGGGGCGTAGCGCTTGACTCGAAAGAGACTGATTTTAATTTGGATAGGAGTAGAGTAGTAGGTGCTTGCTGCTCGCTTGCTGTCTACTAAACGAGCCTTCACTGCCCACCCGGCCTCTATCTTTAATCTTAAGTAAAGTTCAGTCAAATCAATGAAGTGAACAGCCCAACCTCTTTGTTTGAAGCTTTTCCAGAAAGCTGATACTTGTTGAAGCAAAGCTTCCCCTAATTCCAAAGCACAACAATAGACGACTTGCAACTATAGTATAGGAAAAAGCGGATCTTTGATAGCGGTCATAGCGGGTTCAGAAAGGATCTGATCGTAGATAGAGACTGAAAGCTGTGCGGGGGAGGGGTAAGGGCGGATGTAGCCAAGTGGATCAAGGCAGTGGATTGTGAATCCACCACGCGCGGGTTCAATCCCCGTCGTTCGCCCATCACATCCATAAAGGATTTGATTACGGAAAAATCATCCAAACCTTTCCCCCGAAGTCACTACTTTCTTAAACAATCCTACTTTATCCATTCCGATGAACTAGTTGGGTTTTCCTATCCGATCCTAGCTTCGACCTCAGCACTCCTTTAACAGTAGAGCTTTGCTAAAGCTATCTTCTCACTTTATAGTACAGCAAAATCTGCTTACCTGCATCCAATCCACTTTGCTTACTCGCTGCTAACACTAGATGCTTCGCTATGAATACTCGCTTTCAATGAGAGAATCTTGCTCTCAGCTAAGTAAGCTCCCCCTCTTCGAGCATTGTACCTTATGCTAGAAAAAAAACAGGAACGGAACTATCAGCTAATAGATCTGATTCATACCTAGTTCAAGAAGAAACATCTCACTTCTGTTTACTCAGACTCCTCTTGATTATCGAATCATAAATCACTCTGGCTCCTTCTGGAACTATTGCATTCTCATCGGCCGCTACTCTTCCCACTGATTCAATCAACCGTAGCACTCAGGCCTTGGAGCGGATTTGTCAGTCCACCGTTACACATATCTCTGACTTTGAAGTGAAGCTACTTCGTTCATTCCCGAGTCGATAATAGAGACCCTTGCCTGCTATACAGAGTATGGAACCCTAAGCATCTACTTCGACAGGGAGTTGACTCGCTAATGCTGTATTACTCTATCGTTTAGGTAGCCCTGGAATGGCACATCAGCTTACCCGCTTTCCGATTCCTCCTACCTTTCATCCCGACCTATCCATCCAACTATCTGGCCTTCACTCTGAGTTCAACTATTAACTGCATCTTCGGCCATTCTCTCGCCTACGCTCCGCTCGTTTCATGAATGGGATTTCTGCCCTCGTAAGATCAACTGGGCTGCACATCCTAACTGACTAGGACTGATCTTCCATCCGACGAAACACACTTCCAGAAAGCATCTTTCCCCTTTTCCCTCTCTGATTCTCATGTCGGTTCATTCTAAGGGACTACCTGCGCCCTAACTTAACACTTAGCCGCCTTCCTCCCCCCGCTTGGTCGTTCCCGGCACATTTTTAGCTTATATCGCTAACTTCGTTCCTTATCCTCTATTAGATATGCTCAGTCGCTTCAGAAGATCTAGCAATGTCCCAAGACACCTTCTAGTCAGAGGAATTCTGCTTGATGGCTTCGATGCTAGTGGTTCCCTACGCATGCCAGAAAACAGGGAACGTCGCATGAGACATCTTTCCAACTCCAATCTCAGAAAGCGGCATTCATTCTCTACTTCTTTCTTCCTTATCGAATCCCGAAGCCAGAAAACAACGACTCTTTTGCTATCCTGGAACTCAGTCCCAGATATTGAATAGCCTGGAACAAAAGGGTTCATTGTACAATTTCGGCGATTACAAAAAGAAAAGGAGTCTATCCCTCTCCCTTAGTTTAGTGTAGTGTCTTTCCACTTCCGTCGTTCAGGAACAAGGCCTAATTATTTTGAATCCCGGCCCCTTTTTCCCCACTAACCAATTACGTTACGACCACTGAACAAACTTGGTTGACGAACATGGTTTATGCGCCGCTAATGTAGGGGCTTGTTGAGCATTTGACAAACTCACATCATCCATTTCAAATGGAATTTGCCCCGTGGACACACGAGCAATCCAACCCGTAGGATTTGTTTTTCCTCCCCCCATTCTTACTTCTGTAGGTTTCCCGGTAATAGGGAGATCCGCGACAACTCTTACCATTTCTTCGGAATTGTCCGATTATAGCACGACGCGCTGCTTCAATGGCTCGATATGAAAGACGACCAGCTTTACAACTTTTAGTGCAATATCTTCCAAAACCAAGTTGTGTACCGTCCGGTTTGCAACCCCTACTACATCTGCCTTTATGATATTGACTATATTTCTTACGTTTCGGATATAGCGCGTCCCCCTTTTTTTTTACTATATGAAATCCAAACTTTGACACCTGAGATTCCGTAACGAGTAGATACTTCCGCAGGAGCATAATCGATTTTCTGGTTCAATACATTACGAGATGTTTTTCCATACTTTCCGCATTCCGTTCTAGCTATTTCTGCGCCTTCTGATCGACCTGAACAACATATACGGATCCCCTCCACCCCTTTTTTCATTACTAATGGAATATCCTTCACTATTTTACTAAAAATGGAACGAAATGATCTTTTTTTGTTCCTCAGTTGAAAAGAGATGTCTTGAGCAATCGGAGAAGCACTTTGATAAACAGATTGAATCTTGACCGACTCAATTAAGGTATTAGTGTTTGTTCTATTAGACAACAAAGATCGCATTTTTTTCATTTCGTTCAAATAAGAGTTGTACCCGTACGGAATTTTTCTGTTTCTCAGTAGAATCTCTATCAGCATTTCTATTCCCTTTATCAATTCTCCTATCCTACCTAGGTTTATGAATTTCTCTATCAATTCCATTACCTTTTCCTTACCCATGAGGTTCCAACATTGGATCCTTAATTGACCTAGGAGTTGTTCCCGGGCATCCTCAAAAAAAAGGTTATTATACACCCCAACCCCCTCCCTTGGAAAGAAAAAGGTAGCACCGAAGAAAGGAAAGAGCGAGATGGTGGTTTTTGTTGTTCCCGCGAAAGGAAGAGAATTCGCTTGGCGAATGAAGTGAGTCAACCTCTTTTTGGCTTCGGCCAAACACTTTTTCTCGCTGGTCGAGCTTTCTACAAAAAAAGCGATTCGAGAACGTATTCTCTTATCTAAAGTTCTTCCCTGTGCATTCGCTCCCCCCATCGTGGATGGTTCAGCCACGCCCGGTGCCACGAAATGATTAAGAATTACGACGGGGTCGAAATGAATTTGGTTCTTTGTATTCAAAAAATATTGCATGACCGAAAAATTCAAGGAGAGGCGCACTGCAGGGAGGGTCCTTTTAAGTAGATGACTCGTCGGGCCCTCGGAGCGGGACTTCGTTGGGAAAAATAGCTTGAATAACTTCGTTTTTCTGAAGGAGTCGTCATTTTCTATCAGGAACGCTATGTCATTTACAACCCCGGCGTATTTCGGATGCTTGAAGGCCCCGCTCACCCGAAGTGATTTAGAAAGATGATTCTTTATCGATGGTGATCGGTCATGGTATCCATAGCGTTGCTTCTTTTTCGGCCAAATCCTGATTTCGTTTTCCTTCTCCCGGTCGTCGAGCCTGATCGACTCGACTCTTTTCCCTGCCCCCCGGCCTCTCACTTCGTTTCGTTCTTCTTCTGTATTATCGCTTGAATGAAGACACCTGATCGGCCCGACTTTCCCGAATGTCCACCACTGGCCCTTCCCCTTTCCGGGTCTGGTTTTTTCGCGTCGTTTCAGTCGTCGTGGTCGACGGGGAAGAAAGAAATTAATGAATGTGATTTTGGGAAAATGTAGAATAATACACCTACCGAGACGAAAGCCAAAGGTGAGTCTCGTAGGTGAACGTATCGAACTAAAATAAGATCTCAGATTGACATCTTGATACACTGATTTACCATAATAATAAATAGAGTCAATGGTTACTCTGCCGTGGAAAGAACCGCTTCTTTCTTGCTTGGTAGGGGGGGGCTTCCATTCACCAGCGCAGACAAAAAGTGCTCTCCGAACCGTGCTGGATAGTCACCCATCACAAGGCTCTCGCTCAAACCCAACCTGTGGCGGATCCCGGGGGACAAAGTCAAAGCGTTTGATCCTTTGCCCCATACTTTGCTTTGAGATGCTTCTCCCCGCGCAGCGACGCTGCTCGTGATAGGCTTAGCTTTAAGCCGCTATCGCTCGGTTCGGAGAAGTCAAGTCCCTTCGGTCGGTTCGCTCAGGTGGTCTTCCCTTATCTTACCTAACGTTCAGAGTTGTTCTGGTTTGAGAAAGGAGCACCGGCCGAGCACCCTGAATGAATAATCAATGGACAGCAGAGGGAATCAATGATTCTTATTCAACCGAGTTGAAGCTAGCAACATGTCGATTACACACCGGAAGTTGGTAAGAAAACCTAACCTAAGTGGGCCTACCAGCGAAGCAACTGGTACTTGATCGGGCGGGGGGCGGTTTGGTTTCGTGCAAGGCCCTCGCAGAAGGAAGAGGCAGTTGTCATTTGAAAGGAAACTGATTTTGTATAGGGTTCCACCCCTGCGCACCCTGATAAAAAAGCCTTTTCTATGTTATTAGTAAAGGCCTCAATTTCCTTATTTCAAACTAAAGCGCTAACGCACCAACTATTATTTAGAAAATTTGGATCATTATAAGAGCAACCTTTCGCCTTTATTGATATAAAAGAAGCTTACTTACTAATAAAGCGGCAACAAGCACCCTCTTTCTCAAAGTCCACTTTTTACCTTATTGCTTTAGAAAGATTGCAGCTAGCGCGCTTTACTAATAACATAGAAAGTAAAGGCTCTTTTCCTTTTCTACGAATCTACAACTCTCTTTACTGAGAGAGACTCCAACCCATATCCCTTCCCTACTAGTGGGTTATTTTTAATTTTCCATTCTATCATTTGTTTGACAGCTTAAACTAGGCTCCATTTGATTTTAGATAGGTTTTCGGTCTTAATCAAGATAGGTCGGGGGCGCGTCGGAACGGTCGGTGGCTGCTTAGTCTCAGCCGAGAGTCTAATCTCTTTGTACTGCTTTTTTCTTTGAAAAAAAAAGAAAGAAGAGGGTCGATTTAGGCTCCTTCCCTTCCACTGCATAGCCGCGCTAGCAGGTACTATGAGCCCTCTGTCCCACGCATCTAACCAGCTCGCGTGGTTCACCGGTTCCACCGAAAACTCTCATTTGTTGAAGCGGAGCATAGTGCGCTTTAGGCGCCGAGCGAGAAACGTCTCTTCTTTCGTTTCGGTTTATTCACTGATCTGAAACTTAGCACTTGTTTTCTTATTGATTCCAGGGGCTAAGGCGTTCTTGAATTCAGTCTATCCGAACCGAATTAGAACTTCTCAGATCAGGCTAGGCCTCTCCAGCTGAGCTGGGCGCCGGGGCCCTGGATGCGCTAGCGATCGGCACATAGGGGGGGCCCGGGTTTCTCGGCCTGGTATCCTGCACCTCGCGTTCATGATATCTACATTCAACTGTGCCCCGGAGACACGGTCGAAGCACGCCCGCCCAGTGTGCGTGCTTCTTTCACGACATGCTCTGGTCCCGGGTGTTTTCCAGTGGTCTTCTGGCGTTAGAAGAAGTCGTGTCCGTCCCGGACATCTGCAACGTCCTCCCACGCTTTTTTTTAATATAGGAAAACTGAAGGAAAAGACTGACCCATTCGGTGACTTTCGCGGTCGCCCTCACTGAACCACTTTGAATCTGAACTACGATTGAGATCCAGTCTTACCGAAATCGGATTTCCTTTTTGTGCCATATGCGCTTTGATTTTCCTTTTTTTGCCCCAGTCTAATGTGTAAAAGCAAACTCTCCAAATTGTTAACCAAAAAAAAGACCTCTCTATCCTTATCGGGAAGATTGGCCTAAATGCTTTTTCCTTACGAACAGAGCTATCGATGCTATGATCACCTCATTGAAATAAATCACTTTATTGAGGTTATCAAAAATCTCCTTTCTCGGGGCGCTCGGAATCTTTCTGTCTTGTTTGCCATCCCTACCAAAGAGGAGTTACCCCCGAGGTCCGGTGCTTAGTAGTTCCTCAATCACTATGGAAAGGTTGGAGGCTAGGTTAGTAAACTACCTACACGAATAAAACCGAACACCAACCCGGCTAAGATGATGTGTTATCTTCGATCGATGATACGACCAAGCGAGACTGAACTTATAAACAATGAGGCTTACCCAGGGGGTTAGATAGAACGAGGGATCATCCGACTAGGGGCAGGGGTCTATTGAATATACATAGAAAAATGCTCTTCCTACGGCCCAAGAGTTTAGCCTCTGCCTTATTATACGATGATAGTGGCTAGCTTCTTTGGCATCTTCGGGTGCCTACTTCCAGCAGATCTGTGGGCATTAAAAGTAGAGTTTCGGGGCTTCGTTCTTCCAGTTCTGCAAGCTTTCTGGATATCCCTTCGTTAGCCTTTTTTAATTCAGCTATCAGTGAATCCTGTTGTTTGAGGAACTCTGCATCTTTGGCTTGTAAGTACCGAATTTCAACTGCTAGCTGCTCTCTTTCTTCTTCAATCTTTGAGAACCGAGCTGAGCTGTTCATGCTCCTGATCTAAGGCACTCTCGCAGTTAGAAGTCTGTCTTTTCAGAAGCAGTAGACTGAGAGTGAGAGGCTTTGGCAGAATTGATCGAACTTCTTGCTCTCAGGGTGCTTCCCTTGAGCTCAACCATCCGGGATGCTAGTTTTCTGAGGATGATTCTTTCGCGTAAGTCAGGGGAGCCAGAGTAGAGATGACCTTTTCAGCATCGCTGTGAGAGCATCCGAGTGAATCATTTCTTCCAATGGCATGCTGAAATAGTTGATTAGTGCTTCCCTTTGTTCTTGCAAGAGATCAAGACTGGTAGGCAGGCTAAGGCCAGAGATTCAATGCCCGAGGGAGGTCCTCGAGACTGAACCCTGTCTGAGAGCTTGGCCAGCAAGCTTTTGGACATTTAATGTAAACTCGAGGAGAACTGAACAGATATAGAGGATCCTGACAAGGAAAGCACACCTTGAAGAGTTGACATCTGAGATTGAAGATGATGTCAACAATTAGCCAAGAGGGTTTATGGCAAACTGGAAGGAGTAAGGAGGGAGAAATGATCTACCTTAGGTAATGCTCTGCTTTCAGAGCTTTCCACCGGAACTAAAGTCACGATTGCAGGCCTTCACCATTCTTTGTGTTGGCTAGCGCGCGGGGCTCCCCGTACACCTTTTTAATTGAATAATTTATGATTTACCTGTTTCGAGGAAGAGATAGAATATCGAATTCCATTTTAAGATCAGATGTAGCATTTTATCGATCAACTTTCTTAAAGGTGCGAATGCGGGGAAGGTGCCTAGCCTTTACATATGAATCTGACTCTATCAATTCCTTTTGAATAAGGGGCCTAGCGATCTACAACCGAGTCTTCTTCACGTCGCAAACAGTCTATTGACTCCCGAGATGCTTCTGATTCAATCATTCCTGAAAACAGGGCTGGCGCGCCTAACAGGAGATTAGATAACCCGGCATTCGTAGATCAATCAGTTCCTTGACTGATGGCATACTTCACTAAGAAGCACTACTTCTTACCAACTACGATTTCTGATGGGTACGGTTTATGGAAATGAATTGAACATGTCATTAATCCGGGATGAATATCTCTAAAATGTTTATATTCTGTAGAACGTAATAACCTATTTAGATAGCCACAAAAGACTATCTAAATAGATGATTTTCTGAACAAATCGAAGAAAAAAACAGTAATGGATCGAACTCATACATCAAACCGTCTGTTATAGCTATTAAAGATAGGAATTAACCTATGTTAACTTGAAAGCATAAGACGGCCGGTAGGTATAAAAGGGCTCGTCGAAGGCGCATCTTTGGGCTAAAAAATCAGAGTTTCATGTTAGACACTCTTTTTTAGAGTTGAAGCGGCTTGCTTTCCTGCTCTCATTCCTCGGGCATTAAATTAACATCGATTCCTAAGACCTGCTATGTCCTACTCCTACTCCAGTTTGACGAAATGGACGTTCCCACAAGGTACACCTCCTATGGGGGATCGACTTCTGCATTTAGATCGAAGGGTGGAGTAGGTGCTGTCGTTCAAGAATGGAGACTTTGGCTAGACTGTGAAGACAAAATCGATAAAGAAAGGGGCTGCACCGTGATAGTAAGGGACGAATCAAACTAAAGCGCACACTTTGGAAAGGTTGTAAAGTCGGATGTGAACTAGGCAATCTCTGTAAAAAGTTCTGTTACCAGAGAGTGGGCCCCGGTCGCAGTATGGTTTATCGGTGGATTGCTCAAACGAGAGTCTCTCTTTTCAATAAAAGAACGAAGTGAGGAAATCATCAATGCGGCTATAAGATACAGTTGGTACATCTGTTCAGTTCCTCTAACGATGCCTGAATGCTATTTTCGCCTAGTCGGTGAAGCTGCGTCTTGGTGGCATTTACCTTGGCTTCCATCACAGAAGATGTCAGCAATCCTTCAGTCAATGGAATCAGTAGCTACACTGACCCCTGCACGAAAGTCGTTTTTTAATCGATAGAGCTCGTGGATCGGTTCATTCAGAGCATAGGGGTCTTTCCCGAGCCCGATGATCGAATGTTAATCCGTTAATCCCCTGCTGCTTCCCTGTTGTGGCTGCGTGTCCGTCCTAATCAACATAGGGTTCGTTTCCTTGGCTGACACCGACACCGGCCGATAGAAACTGAAATATCATCTTAGTCCCCTTTCAAGGACAGGGTTTGGTCTTGAATACTAGTCTCTTTAAAGACACGAAGTGGAAGAAAGAAGAGTCCCGAAGGGAAGGAAAAATCATGCCCTCTCCAACTACAAATGGGACTTAGATTGAAAGTTTTCACTTAAGGACGTCTTATCTTGGCACCTATGGACCAAGGTCCCTTTATACGTCCTCCACGAGGGGAACGATGCCCGAAGTGATACCCAGGGACCCAGTTCTATGGCTAGACTGAACAATCAATAATAGCCTATATAACACACATACTTGATAAATGATCATATTTTTGGAGCCACCGAACTCTAAGCGCTAGTTTTTCCTAGTTTTCGTGGAGCTAGAAAAGAGGACCCTCTCTACTCTCTATTAAGTAATTGTTAGGTATGGTATTAATTGTAACTCACGCTAAGCCTTGGTAGGGTGCTTAAGAAACCCTCCTATTGCTCGCCTTACACCTATCTCCAATCGAGAAAAATCAGTCCGCGGGTAACGTAAGCTATAGCTATAGAATCCGCTTTTAATGCAACCTCAGCAGCAAGAATAGCAAAAGCGAGAGCTGGAGGAATGATAGATGGACGGGAGAAAGTCTGAATTTTGTTTATTGTCCTTCCTTCGGAACAATCATCAGTCGACTCGTATTTTTGGTATCAAGCTAAACCCGCCACAGCTGCAACAACCGATTCTCTTTCTCTACGAAATTCTCGATTTGGTTTGCTTTGGCTAAGATTAACTGTTTCCTTATCGATTGGCTTGGTGTCAAGTTCAGTCTAGCGACCCTCTTTTCTCAATAGTTCCCTATTGAATGAAAATACTACTGCCTGTCTTAAGTGAACAGGCCTCTCTCTTCCCTCCCTACTGGAGAATCTTTTTCTGTATTGATCGGGCAAGGCTCGGACATCGGTGATCAACGGTAAGCGCTACAGGAATGAGCGGAGAAAGAATGGCAAAATCAAGGGTTATTATTGGATGTAGTTCAATCGGTCTCACCGAACTATTACTATTACTCCCCCTCTTCAACTCTTTAGTAGAAAACTCAAGCCTTTTTCCGGCCGGCCGATTGAATTCGAACAAGCAGAAGTGGGGTTTGGGTGTCGACCAATACGTGCTTGTGAATAGATGAACGATGGCAAACCATTGGAAAAGTAAGTATGAGCTATCCACCAACAGACATGGAAAAAGAGTCAAGTTAAGGTTTGGAGAATCAATCCTAGGGAAAGCCCCTTGTCAAAGAACGTTGTGAAAGCTCGACCAAAGATCGGCCAATAACGAGAACGAGCGCAAGGCTAATCCGAGTCCCTGCCCCGACCAAAAAGTGATCAGTCTCTGTCTCTCTGTTGGTGGTTATTTATGGCTTTTGTCTTTGATTTCTGAAGTGACATTAGGAAGGAGGGCGGACAAAGCAAAGCTTCAACAAACAGCCAGTTTTGTTCTCGATTCTGCTTCTTTCGGGGGAAAGGCCAGGAAGCGAACATAGGGTAGCAAACATTTGTTGGTTGATAGTGAAAGGTATGCTATTAGCCATTCCAGCGGTTCAGGGGAAGGTTTGACTAGCAGCTACCTCACTGGGTATGAAAG
>JANZLD010435295.1:0-15379 GCA_026413575.1 Erythroxylum carthagenense
GTTTAGAGTTAAGATGAAGATTAATTGAAAGATGGGAGGTTTATGGTTGATCAATGTGGGAAAAACAGGTTTCGGACAATTTTTGGGTCTCGCACGTTGCGACGTGCTCATGTGCACGTCGCGGCGTGCGCCAGCTTCCTCGTCGCGACGAGCTCCAATGTGTTCACCGTGGCAAGCTCCAATGTGTCCACCGCGGCGAGCCTCTGTTTCTGCTGCGACGAGCCTCTGATTCTGTCGCGGCGAAACCCTGATTTTCCTACACAGACATCCTTCGGTATTTTGGGCATAACTTTTGATGTAGATGTCCAAATGAGGTGATTGTTGATTCGTTATAAACTAGAGACTTAGAGCTACAAGTTTTATGAAAAAGGGAAGTTGTGAATTAGTCTTTAAAGATCTCAAATTTTGGATGGAAGTTGAGTATAGATTAGTGTTAGCAATTTTATGTTTCAAAGCTTTATGAATTTGCTTTGAATGTTGTTTGAATGGGAACTTGGTTTATTATAGGGGACCAAGCAGACCTTACCCAAGAGCGAGAGGAAGGACAATCTTGAGCTTGGATTTCAAGCGAATTAGGTGGGTAATGTATTTATAGTTATTGTGTGATTGGGCAATTTCTTGCCTATGTGTGAATATATGTTTTATGTTATGCATTGTGAGATGCATGACATTTTGATTTAATATGTGGTTAATTGGTTGAGAATGATTTGTTATAAGATTATAATGATTCTGATTTCATATACCTTAAAAGATAAGTAAATTATGATTTCGATCATGTTATGCCTCGATTTCGGACATGGCATTCTGTATAAATGAAAAGCATGAAAGCATATCATCTGATAAAATGATTCTGAGCATGATTGTGTGCTTCTGTTTGGGCGAGAGTGGAACCGTTCTGTTCGTCACGTACACGTTGACAAGAGCCTTCTCTCAGGTGCCCGCTTGTGACATATGAGCTCCGAAATGGACTCATTCTGTTTAGGGTGTAAACTTAGGTTTCCCCCTTCTGTTTCCATGGAACCCTCGAGCCGTTTGATGTGCATTGCATAATTGAACTGTGCATTATGAAGCATATTAAATGTCACATGTTATCAAATGTTTTTGTGAGTTGAAATAAATGTGTTGAAGGTGTAAATTGCTTGAATATAGTGTAAGTGCTAGAATTGCTAGATGTATATATATACATACATATGTTTGAAATTGTACTAATTACCGATGGCTATAAATATATTAGCCACTGAGCTGTGTAGCTCAACCCATTATTTTTCCCTCCTCAGGTGCGACTCGAAACGACGGTTGATCCTTGCAAGGCATCAAAAAACTCCGCAATAGTTAAAAAGCTTTGTACTAAGTTAGTGACTATTTTGGATAGCTTATTAAGCATGTAAACATTGAGCATTATCATGTATTTTGTTTTAGCTTTGGCATGTATGATGTTTTGTAAGTAAAGTTTGTTCGAACTCTTTGAATTTGTAATGGCATGAAGTTCCTTTGGTATATAAATGTGTATAATTTCTCTGTTAAATGAATATGCATGTGTTGGTATGAAATGCGTGAATGTTGGGAGCGGGTTTCAGAAATTGGGAGCTCGTCGCGGCGAGCCAGTCCTTTACCGCAGTGCTTCCCTTGGGTGTTCGTCGCGGCGTGGATGTTGGTCCTTTGCCGCAGCGTGTCTCATAAGAGTTCACTGCGGCGAACCCTTGGCCGTAAGACGTCCACCACGGCGAGCATTCTGTCGCTGCGGCGAATCCGCCTATTTCCCGCTGCTATCTTCTGAATTTGAATGTTTGCGCCCTTTCCCCCGTGCGAATCCTTACTGAATGACCCCGAGCGGTCGCCTCGGGATGAGAAACGTGACCTAAGCCCAACATCTAGTTAGTATGGTATTAGCTATATAAGCTCAAAGGTGCCTTATGAAGAGGTGTGAAGCTTATTAGGCTTTTGTAATTGATTCTAAGAAGGAAAGTGTTAAACTACAAGATATTCCAGTGGTAAATGAATTTCTAAATATGTTTTATGAAGAATTACCCGAACTTACTCTTAAAAAGGAAGTGGAGTTATCTATTTAAATTATACCTAACACTGCTCCTATATCTAGAGCCCTGTACAGGATGGCTCCTACTGAATTGAAGGAGTTGAAGGTTCAATTGTAGGAGTTACTAGATAAGGAGTTCATTCGATCTAGTGTCTCACCCTAGGGAGCTCTGGTTTTTTTTGTTAAGAAGAAAGATGGTACTCTTTGGATGTGCTTTGATTACAATAAATTAAATAGAGTCACATTGAAGAATAAATATTCGTTACCAAGGATAAAAGATCTATTTGATCAATTGAAAGGTGCAGGGGTATTTTCTAAGATAGATATGCGATTAGGGTACTATCAACTTTGCGTAAAGGATGTGGATGTTTCGAAGACTGCATTCAGGACCCCTTATGAACATTATAAATTTTTGGTAATGCCCTTTGGGTTAGCTATTGCTCCAGCAGCATTTATGGAGTTGATGAATAGAGTATTCAAGCTCTATTTAGATTAGTTTGTTGTTGTTTTCATAGATCACATCCTAGTCTATTCCAAGAATAAGCATGATCATGTTCGACATCTCCGGATTGTGCACAGACCTTATGGGAAAAGAAATTGTATACTAAGCTAAGTAAGTGCGATTTCTGGGTTTAGGAAGTATCTTTTCTAGGATATGTTTTGTCTTCTCAAAGGATTAGAGTTGATCCTAGTAAGATTGAAGCAACTGTTAACTGGAGGCTACCTTAGAATGTGACAGAAGTGAGAAGTTTTCTGAGCTTGGTGGGTTACTATCACCAG
This sequence comes from Erythroxylum carthagenense, assembly GCA_026413575.1. Lineage (NCBI taxonomy): Eukaryota > Viridiplantae > Streptophyta > Magnoliopsida > Malpighiales > Erythroxylaceae > Erythroxylum > Erythroxylum carthagenense. The sequence goes on from JANZLD010435295.1 coordinate 2,816, forward strand.
TTTGTGAAGGGGTTCTCAATGATAACATCCCCTTTGAATAAATTGCTACGAAAAGGAATGAAGTATGAATGGTTTGCTAGATGTCAAACTAGTTTTGATCAATTAAAAAGAATGCTTATTAAAGCTCCTATATTGACTCAACCCACTTCTGGTAAGGAATATGTTATGTTTAGTGATCCACCTAGAAACAGTTTACGTTGTGTTTTTGATGCAGGATGGAAATGTAGTTATATATGCCTCTAGGCAACTAAAGCCACATGAATAGAGCTATCCTACACATGATTTTGAGCTTGCAACGGCAGTGTTTGCTTTGAAGATTTGATCACACTACTTATATAGTGAAAAGTGTTGGATTTTCACTGATCATAAAAGTTTGAAGTACCTGCTTACCTAAAAAGAACTTAACCTGAGAGAACGGAATTGCTTGGAATTGTTTAAAGATTATGACTACATTATGGATTATCATCCTGGTAAGGTTAATGTTATGGTTGATGCCTTAAGCCGAAACATTATTTCAACATTATCAGTGTAGTAAGGTGAACAGGGACTTGCATCTGATGGGGCTTTAATAGCCTAGTTAAAAGCTAGGCCTACCTTGAGACAACAGATATGTGATGATCAGAAAGTTGACGATAAGTTATAACAACTTATCTTGGCAACTTGAGAAGACAAACAACCTGACTCTTTTGTGAAAGAAGATGGTGATCTGTATTATAAAGATCAATTGTGTATACCAGATAGTGATGAACTAAAAAAAAGCTATTGTTTGAGTCCCATAATACTATCTTTACTATGCACCTTAGTGGAAATAAGATGTATTAAGATTTGAAGCAGCATTACTAGTAGTCAAGTACGAAACATGATGTTGTAGATTATATATCCAAATGTTTGGCATGTCAGTAAGTTAAAGCTGAGCATCTGGTTCAATCTAGTTTGTTACATCTTATTTCAATTCCTCAATGGAAAGGGGATAACATTACTATGGATTTTGTCACTAGATTTCCACTTCGGTGTCTTCTATTATTAAGGCATAAGTCTCTCTTATTCTGTGATACCGATCACAATATCTCCAGTATTAGTCTCATTACCCACTTCTGTAAAACATATTAACGGTCTAACTTATTTTGTATTCTGATACATATTTTTTTTTATATAAAAAAGTCTATTCTGGTTTAAATTATGTTCTGATCTGAAGGGTTTATACCCTATTTTGATAATCAGTTCTAACATTTGTACATTCTGATATGAGAATTAAATGATTTGCTTCAACACGAGAAATATTCTATATTCTGGAATACATTATGTTTGAATTATGATACTGGTGAGTTTTGCTCTGGAAAAAATATATATTATGTTCTACTATGTTATACTCTATTATGTGATTCATGATATTTGGATTTCTTTTGAATATGTGAATGTTTCGAAACATATTTCATTATGTATCCTATTTAGTTATTCACCACTAAGCTATATGCTTAGCACGGTAGATTTGCCTCGTGTAGATTCAGATAGAAAGGTATAAAGACTGGGATAAAAACAATCGCAGTGGCCAATGTGGAGTTTGTTTTGTTATGAATAATGTTCAGTTTGTTGAAGTTACTGACTTGTACTCAGTATGATGAGACAGGTTGTATTTTTCATATATGGTTTGTAATATTTATAAACGGGAAGAAATTTGGATTTCAAGGCAGGTAATATGTTTGGTGTTATGTCAATACATTGTGTATAGTATGTTTAAAACATAATGAAATGAATGTAATGTATAGTGCTTGGAATTATTAGTATGATATGTTTTGGGTGCTGTTATGTGTGGCATCTGCATATCCTCCTAGGGGGTATGTGGGTGTTATGGATTATCAAGTAGGCAATAAGGTATTCTTGAAAGTATCACCATGGAAATACATACTTCGGTTTGGGAAGAAAGGTAAGCTTAGCCCACAATACATTGGTCCTTATGAGATTCTTAAGAGAATCAAACCAGTAGCTTATCAGTTAGGTCTTCCTAAAGAATTAGCCAAATTGCAAGATGTATTTCATATTTCTATGTTGAGAAAATATCGGCTTAATGATTCACATAAGATACTTGTGTAAGAAATTCAAGTGCAATCGAATTTATCTTATAAGGAAGGGCCTGTATCTATCTTGTCTAGAGAAGTCCGACAACTCAAAAATAAACAAATACCTTTGATGAAAGTACTCTGGCAACACCATGGACTCGAGAAAGAAATATGGGAGGTAGAATCGACGATGAGAGCTCAATATCCTCAACTATTTTCATCAGGTATAAATTTCAAGGACGAAATTTTTTTAAGGAGGGGGAGAATTGTATGGCCCCAAATTACATCTTAGTTGGAATGCTACATATCCATGAAAATAAATGAGATAGGTGTTAAAACTGTGATAGGAATTAAATGTGAATTGTATATGTCTTGAATTTCTGGTTTAATGGATCATACTTAGTGACTTGGAATTAATTGTTACCATTAGAGAATTAAGGTACTAAAATGTACATTTGGACTAGGAAATTGTTAAGTGGCAAGATAAGTTGGTAAATGAAAATTGAATGACATTTGTCATAGCTAAGGCATTGACAAATGGCAATATAATTGAATGACAAATGGCAACATTGATTAAGGGATAAGTGGCCCAACTGAATTGTGGCAATTGGTAGCCTAAAATGGAGAAAAAATGGGAGTCATGCATTGATGACATGTGCCAACGCATAATTGAGACACCTAGTAGCTCAGGTGTTAAGCTCTTGTAAGGAAGATTTTGCAGCCCTCATTTATTTCAATTTTTATGTATTATCACACTAAACTCCTTTCCATACACTGCATCAAAATGCTACCTTAAGCTATTTTCTATACTGCAGTCTTTTAAGTGTTATGATCATCCTACACCGACCTAGATTTTGGAAGTGTATTGGTTGCATAAAGGGCTGGTTTGGTTGGTTCTTTGAAAAAGGAACTTAAAGCTAATTAAGTAAGGAAATTCTAACTTAATGGCATGTTGTAACATGAATTCTATGCTACTTGAATTGGAATGGAATATGTATGCAACTGAAGATATAATAAGGTATAACCATGATGCTTGTTTGATGGATTTTGCTATGGATTTTGTTGCATTAAAGACACTGGATTGTGAGTTGCCAAATGAGTAATTTTGAGATGAAATTGGATATGAAATTTATGAGGAGTTGGAATATAATTAAGGCATACTTGAAGCATCATTTAGGGATTGTTTGGATCTGGAATTTGTAGGATTTTATATGAAACTAAAATCACACAATGTGGAGGTCTGTAGGCTGAGTTATGACTTAAACAATGTGACTGACTCAGACAAACCTTAGGCATATGACTCAAACAATTGAAGATTTGGTGACACTAGTTATAAAGTGAAAGTTGTAGGATTTTCGGCAGGTCAATACAGCTACGTGAATAAGGACTTGCATTTGATGGGGCTTTAATAGCTCAGTTAAAAGCTAGGCCTACCTTGAGACAGCAGCAAGGTGAAAGTTATTATTTGAGGCCCATAATACTATCCTTACTATGCATCTTAGTGAAAATAAGATGTATCAAGATTTGAAGCAGCATTACTGGTGGTCAAGTATGAAACGTGATATTGTAGATTATATATCCAAATGTTTGATAATTTAGCAAGTTAAAGCTGAGCATCAGGTTCCATTTAGTTTATTACATCTTATTTCGATTCCTCAATGAAAATAGGATAACATTACCATGGATTTTGTCACTAGACTTCCTCTTACTCAAAGGAAGCATGATGCTATATGGGTGATTATGGGTAAGTTCACCAATTCTACTTATTTTCTACATGTTTATCCTAATTATTCATTGGATAGGCTTTCAAATATATATGTGAATAAGGTAGTGAGGTTGCATAGAGTACCATTGTCTATTATTTCTGATCATGATCCCTGATTTACTTCGAGATTATAGAAAAGTTTACAAAAGGAATTGGGTACTCAAGTCAAGTTCAATATCGCTTTCCATCCCCAAATAGATTATTTAAATATTGGCAGATATACTTCGGGGTTGTGTGTTAGAATTCTCGAGAAATTGGCATAATTATCTTGCTCTAATGGAGTTTGCTTATAACAACATTTATTAGACTAGTATTGGCATGTTGCCTTATGAAGCCTTATATGGTAGGAAGTATAGAACTCCAGTTGTTAGACTAAATTATGTGAAAACAAGATATTCAGGCCTAATATTGTGAAAGATACTAAAGAGAAAGTTCAAGTTATCTAATAAAGATTGAAAGTTGCCACCAATAGTCAGAAGTCCAATGCTAATTTAAAAAGAAAAGATATTGAATATGTAAGGCCCCAAAATATACCTTAGATGAAATTATACATGTTCATGAAAGTATATGTGAGATAGGAGTTAAAATTGTGCTATGATTTGAATATGAAAGGCATGTGACTTGAATTTTAGTATTGATGAACTATATAAGTTTAGTTAATTTATTTGGAACAATAGGACTTAAATGAACTTGTTTAAGGTGTGTTTGAACTGAAATTGGGTATTCGATGTAATTGAGTAATAGTTAGTTTAATTATGCATTATCAATTGAGATGATAATGTAAAGGATGTATGGTTTAACAATGATGAATACAATGTTGAATTGCTTGGTGCGATCATGTATGAATGAGTATATATTATGAATTGGCTATGGATGCTTGTGAATTGGGAATTTCTGTGGTAATATTGTGATAATTCTAAACCATCAGCGTCTGAGGAGTTTGATATTTGGGATTGTGTTAGAAGTGCTTCCTATTTGTGATGACTCAATACCTTTATTGATATATTATTTCACGTATTTGTAATTGTATGACCTATGAACCTGTTTTGTTTTAAAAATTGTTAAGTCGTAGTCATGGGTAAATAGGCATGCTTAGAAGGGTCTGCAGCTGCTCGTGTGACACTTCGGTGTCTTTTGTTATCAACACTTTGGTGTCTCCTGCTACTAACACTTCGGTGGCTCCTGTTATGAAAACATAAGTCTCTCCTATTTTGTGATACTAATCATGATATCTTTTGTATTAGTCCCGTTACTCACTTTTGTAAAATGGATTAGCAGTCTAACTTGTTTTGTATTCTGATACATGTTTTGTTTTGATATAAACAAAGTCTTTTCTAGCCCAAATCATATTCTAATCTTAAGGGTTTATAGCCTATTTTGATAATCAGTTCTAACATTTTCACATTCTGAGATAAGACTTAAATGATTTGCCTCAACATGAGAAATATTCTATAATCTGAAATGCATTGTGTTTGAATTCTAATAATGGTGAGTTTTGCTCTAAAACAAATATATATTAAGTTCTACTAGAATGTGTGAATGTTTCGAAACAGATTTCATCATGTAACCTATTTAGTTATAACCCACTAAGCTATATGTTTAGCACGGTGGATTTACCCCGTGTAGGTTTAGATAGAAGGGTATAAAGACTAAGACAAAAACAACCGAAGTGGCCAATGTGAAGTTTGTTTTGTTTTCAATAATGTTCAGTTTGTTGAAGTTACTGACTTGTACTCATTATGATTAGACAGTTTGTATTTTCATATGTGGTTTGTAATATTTATAAATAGGAAGAAATTTGGATTTCAAGGCATGTAATATGTTTCGTGTTATGTCAATACATTGTGTATAGTGTGTTTAAAACATAATGAAATGAATGTAATGTATAGTGCTTGATTTTCTAAAAATGCCTGGAATTATTAGTATGATATGTTTTGGGTGTTCTTATGTGTGGCATCTGCATATCCTCCTAGGGGATATATAGGTGTTACAGAGTATCAAGTAGGCGATAAGGTATCCTTGAAAGTATCACCATGGAAACACATACTTCAGTTTAGGAAGAAAGGTAAGCTTAGCCCACGATACATTGGTCCTTATGAGATTCTTAAGAGAATCGAACCAGTAGCTTATCAATTAGCTCTTCCTGAGGAATTAGCTAAATTGTATGATGTATTTCACATTTCCATGTTGAGAAAATATCGATTTGATGATTCACATAAGATACTTATGTAAGAAATTCAAGTGCAATCGAATTTATCTTATAAGGAAGGGCTTGTATCTATCTTGGCCAGAGAAGTCCAACAACTAAGAAATAAGCAAATACCTTTGGTGAAAGTGCTCTGGCAACTCTGACAACACCATGGACTCGAGGAAGAAATATGGGAGCCAGAATCAACTATGGGAGCTCAATATCCTCAACTATTTTCATCAGGTTTAAATTTCGAGGATGAAATTATTTTAAGGGGGAGAGAATTGAAAGGGCCTAAATTACAACTTAGCTAGAATGATATATATCCACGAAAATAAATGAGATGGGTGTTAAAATTGTGATATGAATTGAATGTGAATTATATATGTCTTGAATTTCTGGTTTAATGGATCATATTTAGTAACTTGGAATTAATTATTACCGTTAGAGAATTAAGGTATTAATTAAAATATACATTTGGACTAGGAAATTGTTAAGTGACAACATAAGTTGGTACATGAAAATTGAATTACATTTGGCATAGCTAAGGCATTGACAAGTGGCAGTATAATTGAATGACAAGTGGCAACATTGATTAAGGGATAAGTGGCCCAATTGCATTGTGACAATTGGTAGCCTAAAATTGAGAACAAATGGGATTCATGCATTGATGATATGTGCTAATGCATAATTGAGACACTTAGCAGCCTAAGTGTTAAGCTCTTGTAAGGAAGTTTTTGTAACCCTCATTTTGCTTTTTTCCACCGAAATCATCCCCTCTTTTTGGTATGAATTTTACTTCAATTTTTATGTATTATCACACTAAACTCCTTTCCATACATTGCATGAAAAAGCTACCTCAAGCTATCTTCTATGCTGCAGTCTTTTGGGTGATAAGAGCACCCTGCACCTACCTAGATTTGGGAAGTGTATTAGTTGCATAAAGGGCTAGTTTGGTTGGTTCTTTGAAAAAGGAACTTAAAGATAATAACGTAAGGGAATTCTAACTTAATGACATGTTGTAACATGAATTCTATGTTACTTGAATTGGAATGGAATGCGTATAGAATTGAAGATATAATAAGGTCTAAAACATTATGCTTGTTTGATGGATTTTGCTATAGATTTTGTTGCATGAAAGAAGTTGGCTTGTGAGTTGCCAAATGAGTAATTTTGAAATAAAATTGAATATGAAATTGATGAGGAGTTGGCAAACAATTAAGGTATATTTGAAGGATGATTTAGGGATTGTTATGGTGGTGTTTCGAAATTTGGAAGATGTTTGGATCTAAAATTCACAGGAAAATGGGTTTTGTTCTATATTAATGAATCATATTCTGTTTTGAGACACGTAATGTTTGGATTGCTTTTTAATATGAACAATTAAAGATTGCTTGTGATATGATTTGATTCCGTACATATGAATACTAGACGACTACTAGAGACAGTTGCCAGTTTACATCTTGTTTAGTTGTTCCCTACTAGGCTATATGCTTATCACGGTGGTTTTGCCTCCATGTAGGTTCTGATAAGAAGGTTTAAAGACTAGGATAAAGACAATCGTAGTGTCCAAGAAGAAGACTCTTTATTTTGGAAATGTTCAGTTCGTTTTTGGGTTGTACTCATTATGATGAGACCCTTTTTGTATTTTATGTATATAGTTTGTAATAACTATAATACAAGTTGAATCTGAATTTTTTAAGCATGTATTATGATATTTATACAATGTGTATAAGGTTAACTACTGTCAAGAACAAATGAAAAGTAGTATATGTTTCACGAGTTTCTTAAAAAACTTATAATGCTATGGATTGTTTAGTTCTGTTTTTCGTAGGACCTGTATATCCTCTTATAAGGTATATGGGTGTTACATTTCATTTTTTTGGGAACTATTTTTTGGAAAAAATTATAAGATATCCATTCTACTACTCATCTCTTATAGTTGTTGACTTTAAAAGCATTTTGCACCCTGTCAATATAGATGGTAGTGCATGCAATAAAAAAATTACTAAGGATTTAGCTAACTATGTTTCAAATGTTGAGGTGACTGATCTAAAATTTCATGGAAATCACTTCGTTTGGAGTAATAAGTAGCAACATCCATTATTTTTTAGAAAGAAACTTAATCACATAATGGTTAATTCCATCTAACTTTCTAGACTCCAAAACAATAAGGTTGAATATGAAAACCTTAAGTTTTTTGAACACTCTCCAATCATTGTAACTTGAGTTTTAGTAATAAATCCAATTCTTGCTTCATATCTATTAATTATTAGGATAATGATCCTGATTTTTATGATGATATTACAAAAGATATTAATATATATATACATAAATGAGGCTATCATAGCTTTTAAAGAGTAGCTTGATAGAATTAAACTTCTCTCATTGGTCCTACAACAAGGTTCTTCAAGAGGATGAACAAAGAGCTATAAATGAATATGCTAGAGTTGTGCAAAGTTTAAAATTTTATTTTGAAGAACATATCAAAGGTATAATGGCTACAAGATGAAGATAAAAGTACTTCCTATTTACATAAGTCTCTACTTACTAGAAGAAACCTTAATTGAATTTCCTCCTTACAAATACATGATGGAATAATGGTATCATAATAAGATGAGCTACATGCAATAGTCAATCAGATAAGTTCCTTAAAGTCCTTATCGAATTCATTTATTACTGAGAATATCTTAAGTGATTATGCAACCTATTTGGAAGTTTCTTTACGTAAATAGATGTTGAAAATTAGAAGAAAACAACACATCTAGTTTAGATGGCTTCAACTAAGTGTTTTTTTCATAAGTCTTGAAATCTAATTAAGGATATGGTTACATATGTAGTTCTAAGTTTCCTTCATAAAGGTTACTTGTTAAGAAAATTTAAGGCGACCATTATTAGCCTCATTTATAAAGTATCCAACCAATATCATTAAGTACTTTCAAGCCTATATTATATAGCAATTTCACCTAGAAGGTGATATCTATGCTCTTTTCCATAAGATCAAAAAAGGATTCAAATTGCAAATCATTAAAACATAGGCGATTTATATTTAAATGAGATGATTTTGGTTTAGGAAATTTTCAAGAACTACATAAGGAAGCAATCTCCTAAAAATTGTGCAATTAAACTAGCCATTATAAAGGCCTTTCATTATCTTGATTAGTCCTTTCTTATTCACACCATACAAGATTTTGGGTTTCCTATGAGATTTTTTAGTTATATACATTGATGTATTTCTTCAATGTTTTATTAAATTTTGGAAAATGGCTTTCCTACTAAACTGATCAATGGTGCCAAGGACATTAGGGGATTCCCTATACCTCTACCCCTTCACCTTTAGTAAAGAACTTGTTTCCAAATTAACTAGATATTGTACTAGCTTATAAACAATGTTGAAGTTCTGCGGAAAAAAAACAAAGAGAAAGAAATTGGGTATTCTCTATCTAGGCTTTGTTGATGATCCCTTGATTTTTAGTGGTGCTATCCTATACTTAGTTAAGGCACTAATGAATTCCTTGGAGAATTTTAAAATCATCTCTAATATATCCATAAACAAAAAGAAATCAACTTATTTGTGTTCTCATGTATTTCTAATTTGACAAACTGGCTTAGTTCTTTAAACTTCATAAAGGAAAAAGGCCTCCCTTTCCTCCATTTTACATTTTTGGGTGTTCCTATCTCATATAAAAAGCCTTCTTTTGCTAACTTGCTTCCTTTAATTACCAAGGTAAAGAGATGACTCGATAGTTGGTATGACAAGACATCATTATTCGTAAGAAGAATTAAGCTAACTAATGTTACACTGAGTTCTTTACACATTTATTGGGCTGCTCACATTGGTTTTCCATCTTCCTTTGTAAAACCATATAGATTATTTTGAGGAACTTCTTAGAGGCAGATAATTCCAACTCCTCTGACACTGCTAAAGTAATAAAGAAAACAAGTTGTCAGCCAATAAGGGGTCTAGGAGTAATTCCCTTAAAGCTAATTAACAAAGTCCTTCGAATAAAGAGGATTTAGAGATTGTTATTTTATAAGATATCCTTATAGGTTAGGTGGATGCATTCTTGGCATCTCAACATTTTTGGACTTGTGAACTTAAACATGATTCCTCATGGACAATGTTTCATTTGTTGAGTCCTAAAGGTTAAGAGAGAAATGGTTTAAAACCAAAATGGATGATGGATCCAACATCAGATTTTGCATTGATGCGAGTGAGTTGGTGTTAGTGATGGCGTGAGATATACTTCGTAACCTAAGAATACATATTTCAATAAATCCTATAGTCAAACATGTGATAATGGATTATTTTATTAATTTTGATTAGAAGACTGTGGAGAGTTTGAAAATATTGTTACTAGGGAAAGTAGATGACTCTTCTTTATGAAATTTGGAAAGAAAGGAACTTGCAGACATTTCAGCACCACACTAAGTAGTAAAAAACATTTTACCAAGAGATCCTTCATTAGAAAAGATTAAACGCTTTGCATCTTTGTAATTATAGGATAATGAAATTAATTGAAATTAATATAAATTAACTAAAATTGAAATAACCTAATAAAACTGAATAATTTAATAAGTAAAGCTATCAATAAGAAAGAAGTTAATCAATAATGAAAACATAGGGATTATTCTATCCTTATTTTTTCTTTCCTTTATCTTGTTAACTCAATTATCTTGATCTTAAATATCCTAAGGTTTTGATTAGCCTTTTTTGAGATATAATCCAAATCGAAATAGATAACAACTGAATTGCAACTTCTCCCAACTACTAAATTGGATTTAAAGAAATCATAAAGATAATTAACTCACAATTAAGATCTAGCTTCAATTGCTTATTAATCTAAGATTTGTTAGTCTATTAAAGTACTAACTATCATTTTGCAACCTAACACATATAACTCTGATTCAATGTCTCAATTTCTTATCAAGTATAAACATGAAAAATACCAAAAATCATTAATATATTGAATTCAACAAGATAAAGTTATACAAAAAAATTCTAGAATAAACCATAATATGGACTTCAAAATCCATCATCATGTTCAATACACAACTAATTAGAATTAACATCCAAGACAATAAAGTATAAGAGAGAAAAGAAAGAAAACAATTTGTTGCCTTGATATAGAAATTATAGAAAATTGGATTTGATCTTGATGTTCCAATTTTTGATCCCCTATTTTATGATGTGTAGCCTCTCTTTTGTACTTTTCTTTTTCTTTTCATACTTTTAATCCTTTTAGGGGTTCTTTATAGGATTTTCCCACTTGTTTCGGATCTAAAAATAGCCCCTAAACTATAAAATATAAAAATGTCACGAGTTGAAAATTGCATGTGCATGATCGTGCATTAAGGAAGCACAATTGTGTATAATCATTGAAACCTTATGCACGATGGTGCCAATTGTTCATCCCTATATTGCTTGTATGCGACCTCTTGCATCTTCTTATTCTTCAACTCTGTCTTCATCTTTTCTTCAAATTTTCTTGTTTCTACTCACCAACAAACCCTTCACACGACCCTTGAAACTTAATAATAAGATCAAATTGTTGTTCTAAAAAAATCAAACAATTAAACACTAACAAGAACATAATTCTAAATCCTAAACACATGATTATCATCTAAGAAAACTCTTCAAAACACACTTAGGGATTGGGAAAATAAAATTTTGAGATTATATTTTAGAAGACGAGAAATGATTCTTAAATGTAAATTACATTTGTGCACTTTCTGGTGAGATTATGCCAAGCTCGACCCTAGGCAAGGGTAGTCAGGGCACTTACTGAGGACCCACTCTCATGAAGAATAAAATATAACCCATTTTTTACCCTCATAACGTACAAAAAGAGACAAAATAGGGCTTACTCATTATTCTAACAAAAACCAATTTTTTACTTTGCCTAGGGCCTCCAAAACATTAGGAATGACCCTGAAGTATACTTCATACTTCTTAATTTATTGGGTAGCATATGCACAAGTTTAGGCATTGGGAGAGTAAATTTTTAAGATTATATTTCAAAAGACATTACATGATTCTTAAATGAAAATTACATTCGCTCACCTTTTTATCTATTAACATTTAAACACATTACCCTTTACTTATAAATGGCCTGTAACTTTAGTTTTGGAAGTATTTTTATTTTTAAAAATGTTTTGATAAAAGACACATATATTAACAATTTGTTCCACAAAAATTTAGTGCATCGATTTAATTTCAAACTTTTATTTTTGAAGTAAAGTAAAATTTATATTTCTTCCTAACAAACTAATTTTGATAAAAGGATGTGGCTTTATTGCAGTAGAAGACTGATGCATTTGTTATTGGTATGTATGATATGTATACCTAATGCATGCTTGATCTCTTTAAATAAGCTTTATTTTAATTACATCCATCGCCGGGAAAGGGGGTGGACTTGAAATTTCCTCTGGTAGTGGTGAGGTTTTCTAGCAAAGCAACAGAGACACAATCCTGTCTCTCAGAGCTTGTCTTTAGCAAGACTTCTTTGTTTGTCAATTTAACTATCCATAGACCAGCTGACACTCATTCCTCC
>JANZLD010437298.1:0-15363 GCA_026413575.1 Erythroxylum carthagenense
TTTTGGTTACTGTAAAATATTATTAAATGATTGTATCTACTGCAAAGGTTTTCTACTGTCTACTATTTTTTTTGTCGCACTAACGTGGAATGAATGTTTCAAAAAAAAAGTATGCCGAGTTTTACCGACCGACTGATGTAGTACGCCACCCTCGCGGGGCATGGACTCGGATATCACCAACGATATCGGGTTCGGGTCACTCGAGAGTGGGGTGTTACAATAGCCTAAGAGTTGTTGGCTACGGAGGTATGGAAGGAACTGAGCCTTGCATAGGAGGTAGTTCTCCTGTGTGAGTTTCAAATTGATGAGATGGCTAAAGGATGGTGTTGGAAGAAGACCTGTGGGTGAGTTGATGGTGGTGACAGAAGGAGAGGAAGAAGATGAATTGTTTGACATCCTCGATTAGAGATGTTATGGCTCTGATACCATCTAAAACTTACTAGAAAGGTTTTATATTCAAAAGATGACCCACACTAAAGTTACATGGCTATCATTGTTTATATATAGTTGTACACATCGTAAATCATGGAACAAATCAAGGAACAAAAAAGAAACAAAAGATATGGGCCACCATCAAAGGATATGCGCCATTCTACCTAAGGCCTATGCGCCACTCTACCTAAAAGGCTAGTCAAAAGTTTAACAAAGAGAAAACTTCCAATAATGTCAACAATGTCTGTTTCAGATGATCAGCCAACACTTTAGATATCACTTTGTAAATGACATTGTTGGTTTTTTTTTTCATGAAGAGATATAAATAAAGAAGACTCTCAATTTTTATTGAATAAAAAGTTGTTAATTTATACCGTCTTTCTCTAACCAAAATTTAAAAATTAAATAACATCTAACCTAAATCAGCATAAAATAAAATCTAATTTATTTGATAGTTATCGTAATAATGTCTCTAAGCTAATTCTTAAAATTAAGCACTAAATATCATAATCAAATTTATCTAAGACCTAGTCTTTGATCACTTATTTCGTAAGAATATGCAAATTTAAGGAATTTTTCAACAAACTCCTCCTTGTCTTAGGAGTTACAGAACTTTAATGTCAAAATAATTCATTCTCGTAATGTATTACTTTTACCTCTTCATTTTGTAATTTGTTTTTTTGCAATGTGGGCATGGTGGATATGAATCATCAGTGTTTATATTGTTGTTGTTGTTGACTTTGTTGAAACTCTTGTTTTTGTCTCTTCCTGCATTTTTTTTCTTTTCTTTGTGCATCTTGATTTGAGTCATTGTAGAATTTGCAGGCAAGTCCAAAATGTCTAGTCTTCATTTACAGCTTTCCACAAGTCATTTGCTTCAAGGAAGGTTTTCATTCGAACAGCTCAATTTAGATAATTTTTACCATCAAACACTGACAGAGTAATAGTAGTGAACGATGATTTTGAATCTATTGGCGTGTAGTTTTTGATTTGTGGTGTGAAAAAGCGTAGAATGAGTTATGAGTTATAGGTTTGTAGGTTTAGAGATTCCCTAAGATCAAGAGAACTCTGATACCAATTTGTTGATTTTTTTTAATAAAGAGATATGTATGGAAAAAAACTCTCAATTTTTATTTAATAAAGCTTGTTAATTTATACAGTCTTTCTTTAATCAAAATTCAAAAATCAGATAACATCTAATCTAAATCAGCATAAATAAAATCTAATTTATTTTATAGCTATCACAATAGTATCTCTAAACTAATTCCTAAAATTAAGTACTAAATATTATAATAAAATTTATTTAATAGTTAGTTTTTGATCACTTATTTTGTAAAAATCTACAAAATTAAGGAATTTTCCAACAGACATAACATCACGAGATGGGCCAAAACTCCGCTAAAGTCGTCAGATGTTTTGTCTTAGGCACTAGAAAAGATAGGTGCGGTTTAACTCTTGCAACAACTTAGTATTTCGGAAAAGAAAAACTCTTAACACAAATTCGGTATATAAAGGCCCAGTTATGTCCCATGAATGTTGAAAGAAATCAGCAGAGAAACCATCCGGTCCTGGGAATTTAAAGGGACACATATTGAAAACTATGTTCCTAATCTCCTACACCGAAGCAGGGGCAATGAGTTCTGCCTTTTGCTTCGGCCTAATACCCCCACCCAAAAGATGCCTCATGTTCTCAGTTGGCCAGGTAACCCGTTCAGGCCCCATTAATTTTTCATAATAAGACCTCGCCATCTCACATTGCTCCCCTTAGTCATAGTGTAAGTCACCACTGCTGTCGTGGAGTCGAATAATGCGGTTACAGTTTCGGGGAGCCATAATTGATGCAAGGAAAAATTTTGAATTGGTATCACCTTCCTGAAGCCGATGGACACGAGCCTTTCAGTTTTTAATGGCATTCTGTAATCCCAAGGCACTTTGGCATTCCTTTAGAAGATTGACTTCCTTTACCCATAAATTGACATCGGTCAGTTGAGAGTAAGAATCTATTTGAGCCTTTTTTAATTGGAGTTCAACACAGAGATATCTGTCACTTTGCTACGTGTAAACCTTATTAACGCCTATTTTAGTATCCTCAATTTTTGCATCAGCCAGAAAGCTTTGAAGCCCCTCACCTACTGCTGCTAACAAGTAGTAAGGATGTCTCACGAAAAAGTTTCGTGATTATTCTGTTACTGTTCGAATCAGATCCTGACCTGATTTTTCAACATCTCTATGTGAGTCAAGTCATTGAAAAACTGAAATAGCGCGCTAAGTTCCCCGGTGCCTGTAGAACTTTGTATAACTAGAAAGGAATGGTCAGAAATTAAATTTTTGCCAAAGTGGACCGAAGAGTGTGGAAAATTGTTGAGCCACTTAGCATTAACAAGACAACGGTCTAATTTCGAACTAGCATTGCTCCTTGCTGGTTATTGGACCAAGTGAGCTGTCGACCACTAGAACACATATATTGTTACCAGTAGAACACATTTATATAAAATTTCTGTTTAAATATTTATAATGTTACATATATTGTTAAAAAACACAAATGAATCAATAAAAAATTGCTAATGCAATTTTCCTAAAAACAATTACTGATATAATTGGTTCTTGACTTAATTTACATGTGTTTATGTTAGTCAAGTGTCTTTCGTTATTAAATATTTCAATGAAAATCTCATAAGAAAGAGTTATTATGAAAAATTTTAAACTATAAAATTTTTAGATTAAAAAATCGTTAAACTATAGTATAAGAAATAACTTACACGATCACAATCAACAACTATAGATAATAAAATAAATAAGATTACAATTGTGAAGTAGAATATATTTGATATATAACTTATCCTTATCATTCCACTATAAGTTGTATTCGTCTAGAAAGAACAGATAACTTGCTTCCTAACAAAAGAATTCTGGATTTAAATAATAAATTGGTAATTGGAACATCAGATATTTGGCCTTTATTGGACAAGCACTTCTCTACCTCTCATTTTTCTCTGCCTTCTCTCATCCTTCTTTACAATTTTGCCTCACCATTTTGCCACTTTTGGAAAAAAATTTCCCGCCTCTTTTGTTTTTATTGGTTCCTCATTATTAAGTTTTAATCTTATAAAATCATCAATATTCTGCAAGCATATGGATCGTAAACATAATATATAAGGTGTCAATCCCACAAGAAACTAGGGAAATAATCAAATCCTAATTTGTCTAAGGCCTAAAAATGTAATTAAAATGAAAATAAAAATGAGTAGGAAATTAAGCAATTGAATATGGATTAATTGAAATTTAAATTGTAAAATTAACACAAAGAAAACAATTAACAATTGAAAATTCACACAAGGACGATTAACCAATTATGAGAGAAGGGGATTTATCCTATCATCTAATAGTAAATTAATCACTTTTGCGTTAATTCGATATTGATCCTAGAATTTTAAATAGTGGATTACTCTCTCTCGAGTTATAATCATTTAACCCTAAATTATAAACTCTAATTGAATTGAATTAAGGGATTTGTAATCTCTCAATGAGAAAATAACCCACACATCCAATTAAATCTTAAGCACTTTAATAGATAATCGAATCCTCACACGAGATCTCTCTTCGTATAAATTACTGATTTGATTGTTTGTGTAATTTATTAGATTGCTTAACTCTCATTACGCAATCTAATCATTTTGCTATCGTTCACTCTCTTGATTTATTACCGAAGCATGCAAATACAACAAGCAATCACAATATCCAATTCATTAACATAAAAAACAATCAAATTAACAGTGATTCAAGAACAAATCTTTAAAAGAGTTTAGAACATCCTTAAGCCCAAATTCATCATCATCCAATCCATCTTATACATCAAAAGGAAAGAAATAACAAGATGGAAAGAGAAATATAACTTGGATTGGACTGGGAATAGTAGCAATAGCATCCCCCTCTTGCTCTCTTCTTCTTCTCTCGTCCTTAGTTTCTTTCCAAATGTAGCAAAATGGAGGATCTCTTATATTAGATCAATCTTTTATCTTTTATAGTCCTAGTGTTTTTTAGGGTAAAGACTAGGTTTTACCCAGCCCAAATGTCAGAAATAACCCTTTAAAAAGTTAAGTTTATAAGCAATTCCTACGTTTGCTATTGCGTTTGCCACAATCGTGGCCAATGAGTCATGATTATGGCACTTAAAATTTTGGCTTTTGTCATAATCGTGGCTTATGCTGGGTTGCTTCTATCAAGATTGTGAATTGTATGCCATGATCGTCACCTTGACTCCTCTGAGCTTTCTCCAAATCTTCTCTGATCTTCTTTACTTGATCTCAAATACTAAAAAACTCATCAAAATAACTCAAACACAAAAAATTAAAGCCTGATATTATGCTCTAAACCACATAACATTCAAAATCACAAACACATAATCATATTAACACAATTCTAAACCTAAACATGAACAATTCATCTAATTGACAACTAAAAACAAACTAAATTATCCACTAAAACATAATGCAACCTATAATTATCAACATCCTCACACCTAAACTTTTGCTTGTCCTTAAGCAAAAACAAAAACAAAACACAAACACAAACACACTAAACAATAACACATATAAGCAAGCATATGCAATAATGGTACAATGACATTGAAATTCACAAACTAATTTAACTTCAAACACAAATCTTCAAGTTGGTCTAACTTTTTAACTTATGAAATATGTGGCTAAGCACTTTAGACTAAATATATATACTAATCAAGACCTTAATGTCAAATTTATTCACCCCCATCATTTGCACACCCACATTGATAATTCTTTAGTCAATCAAAATTGTAACTATCCCTAAGTAGTTTTTTTATGAAAATTCAAACAATTCACAAAGATTGGTAGATTTTATTTATCAATACATATTTTTGTTAATTTTCATTAGCATTAACCTAGACTTTTGATGTGGAGGCAAATATTTGTGATGAATGTCCCCTAGTTACTCAACTAGGTAATGTTTTGTTTCATAAGCTTGGTTGAAATGTCATTCTAGCCTTTTGATGCGAAGTTAAACATTTGTGAAGAATGTCCCTCGGTTACTTAGGTAAATCACATTCTCAATTGGCTACTAGCTCTATTTATAAACCGAAGGCTAACGGAATAGTTATTTATTTAAGGAATACACACTTTTTTTCACATTTTGTTATCTACCTTATTTCTTTATATAATCATTCTTATGAAAGGATACTAACAATGCTACTTATTCGATTTACCTAAAATTATAAACGTAGGTGACAAATTCCTTGGGTGACTGAGTTAACATCATATTCTAATTAACATGCATATTTATTCAAAGCGACCTAGGACACTAATTTCATAAGCTAATAAATTTTTACAACCTAAAAATCCATGTTCAAAGCTAAACTGATTCCATTAAGTCTTAGTTATTGACACATTCACAAGAGTTACATCATGAAAACCTAAATAAGACTAACATAAAACATGCAAAATTCACACTCAAAATAAAAAAATACAATGCACAAAATGCAACTCTCCCATACTTGGATAACACATTGCTCTCAATGTGAGAGGAACAAATAACATATAAGGTGTGAATAAAAAAAAGGAAGAAAAACATAAGAATAAAATAAAAATAAAAAGACAAGGGTTAGGGCATAAAAACCAGCCATGGCAATTGAGGTGGTCATGGTGATGGTCTTGGTGAAGGAATTTGGAGATATTTCCGGCCATAAAGTTCCAACAATTCACTCCTTACAAAACCAAAGAAAAAAAATAACAAAATACAAATAAAATAGAATAAAACAAATAAAACTTATCCTAATTCTTGGGTTGCCTCCCAAATAGTGCTTAGTTAATATCATTAGCTTGACATACTCCTCCTTCCACACTTAACTTGGGTCAATTATACGTGGCTTGCTTCCACTCGTGTCACTAAATTTTAGTTTCGTATCTTGTAAATAAGCTATAAATTACAAGATAATCAAAAGGACAATATTGATAAAATGAAGAAAACCAATTAAGTTTAGTAACATTCTCTTTATTAACAAACTGTCAATAAAATAGGAAATAACAAAATTCCCTGAATCTTCTATTGAATCCAACAATTTATCCTATAAGAGGGTGAACTGTTCTTGTTCTTCCTCAATCACCCCCGTCTCCTTTTCTTCTTTCACTTCATAAATAAAGACTTTCATATCTTCTTAAACCTCTATATCCTGTATCCTTTCTTCTTCACTCTCTTCTTCTTCAGCTTCTTGAATAGAGACTTCCTTATATTCTTCAAACTCAATCTCTACTCTTAGTTGTTCTTCTTCCTCTCACTCCTTTAAAGATTTGACTTCATCAATTATCATGAATAAGCTACCCTCCTTTAGATTCTTTAATACCTTATTTATGTTGAATTTCACTTGTTCATCTCCGATTCGAAGGATAAGATTGTCTTCATTGACATCTAACAAAATTTTCCAATAGTCAAAAATGGTATACCAATAATTAGCAGACAGTTTTGATCCTCTTCAAAGTCTAGCACAACAAAATCTACAGGAATGATAAGCTTGTCCACTTTTAAAAGTACATAATCCACCATGCCAAACGGTTTCTTTATCAACTGATCTACTAACTGAATATGTATAGATGTTGGCTTGACATCTCTTAGCCCTAATTTCCAAAAAATTAACAAAGGTATAAGGTTTATATTTGCACCTAAGTTGCATAAATATTTTGAAATCTCTAAATTGCCAACTACACAAGGGATTGTAAAACTCCCCAGATCTATCAACTATGAAGACATTTGGTTGGCAGTTAAGGAGCTAGAGGTTTCCGACATGGCTACTGTTTGATTATCGTCCCAAGCCTATTGGGCAGATAATATATCTTTAAGGAACTTCACGTACTTGGGCCTGTGTTTCAAGACTGCCAACAAAGACAAGTAAATTTGTCATTTCTTTAACTTTTCCATGAGCTTTGTGAATGGTGCATCCAAGTCTCCATATTTGTGGGAATGGTATTTTCGGTGGATAAGGCAGAGGAGGAATGTATAAAGGGTCTTTATTTGTTTCTTCATCATTTTTCTTCTTCTCTTGGCCTTCTACAAGGTGGCGTTCAGCTTTTTTTTTGTTAATACTTCTAGCTCTTTCTTACTCCTATGTGTGATAGTCTTAAATTGCTCTCTTGGATTTACTTCCATGTTGGTCAAAAAGCTTTCCACACTTCTCTTACTGAATTCATTAGTAAGTTGGCCCATGCAAACCTCTAGGCTGTGAATAGAAGAGGCATGATCTTCCATTACTTCTTTAAACTTCCCGTCTAGCCTCTTTTTAGCCTTATCCAAACTTATGATCTTGTCTAATTTTGAATTCTATGAATTAGACTTGTCTTGCTGAAATCTTGGTAGGCCTTGAATTCTCATTTGAGTTCTTGCATTGTTAGACTAAAAGAAATTTAACTAGTTCTGCCACCTTGGATTGTAAGTGCTCAAATAAGGATGACTACTTCTTCGACCAAATTGTGTCTTCACCATCCCTTTAAAAAAATTATGTATGGCTTGCACTGGTGGTCATGAAATTCCTTAATAATAGGCATTGAACACTGGGCTTGTAAAGTCCATAAGGGTCCCTTCCTCTCTATGATATATTTCCTCCATCATCGCTCTTTCTATCTCTTCTTAAAATTTAATTTTTTGGATTCCTCATAATTTCCTTATGATGTCCAAATTGATGTGTCTTTAACTTTGGGCCCAAACTTCCTTCTCTTCTTTTTTTAATTTCTTATGACTGGATACAACAATCATAAGAAAGAGTAATAATTACTTAAAATAAAGGAATTAAAATAGTCCTAAACTAATTCCCTGACAATGGTGCCAAAAACTTGTTGAGCAAGTTTTAATCTTATAAAACCCTCAATATTCCGCAAAGACATGAGTCCTAAGAGTAATATATAAGGTGTCGATCCCATAAGGAATTAGTGAACTAATCAAATCCTACTTTGTCTAAGGCCTAAAAGTGTAACAAAAATTAAAATAAAAATGAGTAAGAAATTAAGCAATTGAATATGGGTTGATTAAAAATGAAATTGTAAAATTAACACAAGGAAAACAAAATTGAGCACAACCAATTAACAATTGAAAATTCACACAAAGAAGGTTAACCCATATTAAGAGAAGGGGATTTATCCTATCATCTAATGCCAAATTAATCACTTTTGAGTTAATTTGGTATTGATCCTAGTATTTCAAAGGGTGGATTACTTTTTCTCAAGTTATAATCATTTAACCCTAAATAATAAACCCTAATTAAATTGAATTAAGGGATTTGCAATCTGTCAACTAGAAAATAGCCAACACATACAATTTGATCTTAAACACTCTAATAGACAATCAGATTCTCACACGAGATCTCTCTTTAAATAAATTACTGATTTGACTCTTTGTGTAATCTATTAGATTAATTAACTCTCATTACCCAATCTAATCATTTTATTATCGGTCATTATCTCGATTTATTATCTAAGCATGCAAATACAACAAGAAATCATAATAACCAACTCATTAACATCAAAAGCAATCAGATTAACATTAATGCAAGAACAAATCCTTAAAAGAGTTTAGAACATCCTTAAACCTAAATTCATCATCATCAAATCCATCTTATACATCAAAATGAAAGAAATAACAAGATGAAAAGAGATATATAACTTGAAGTGGACTGGGGATAGCAGTAGCAGTAGCCCCCTCTTCCTCTGTCCTCTTCTTTCTTCTTCTTCTTTCTTCTTTAGCTTCTTTCCAAATGTAGCAAAATAGAGGCTCTTGGGGATTAGGTCATTCTTTTATCTTTTATAGTCCTAGGACTTTTTAGGGTAAAGACTAGGTTTTGCCCAAGCCCAAATGTTTGAAATAACCCTCAAAAAGTTGGGTTTAGAAGTAATCCCTGTGTCTATTATTAGGAAACTTAAAATTTGGCTTATGACATGATCATAGCCAATGAGTCATAACCATGGCTTGTGCTGGGTTGCTTCTATCATGATTATGACTGGTATATCGCTATTGTGGCCTCCTCCTCTGAGCTTTCTCCAAATCTTCTCCGGTCTTTTTTAACTGATTTCAAATACTAACAAACTCATCGAAACACCTCAAACACATAAAATTAAAGCCTGATACCTTACTCTAAATCATATAACACTAAAAAACACAAATATAATCATACAAACACAACTCTAAACTTAATCATGCACAAATCATCTAATTGACAACCAAAAACATATAAAATTACCCACTAAAACATAATACAACCTATAAATATCACTTATCAACGTTGAGTTAGTGGAGGCCTTTGCCTCTTAGGTAGGCTCTCTAGAGTCTTTCATATGGCCTTAGATGAAGCAGCCCCCTACCTCACTCATGAGGACTTTCTTATTTTATCCAGAGATACCCTCGCAATAAACCTAGCTAGGTAGTAAGAAGGATGCTATACCAAAGGACTCTACTGCTACTGAACCTTGAGCAGATGGTGTGTGGAGCAAAAAACTTCCTATTCATCATAACAAGGATTCCCCAACACACTATCAAAACGTGATACAGATTGGCATTATATCTCCCCCTATTGAGCTTCTGCAATATAGGGAAAAAGCTTGGTCCTTTTCCTTGATCATTTTTTTTGGTCCAAAAAACTTACTTTCCCAATTGTTTAGGCATGGGCAAAGGCTCGTTAGAGTAACAAGGTGATAAGTCAAAGTATTTATATATGATTTTAGGATGAATTGGAACTAATTTGACTTATCTCTATGTGAATTTTGAGCTTTCTTTGGTTAATTCTCACTCATTTCAACTTTATTGCTTAATAGGGCAAATGGATAGATTTTAAGGAAAGAGACATAATTTTTGCTATAAATGTCAGATTAAGGTCATTCAAGTACAGTTTCAAAAAGGACTCTGAGTTCTTCAACTTTTGTGAAGACTCTGAGGAGAGATTTGTAGCACCCCACTCTTATAAGGCATATCGCCGAACATACCAACGGTATTCTAGAACATACTCTACGAGGGTGACATAATAGAATAGTCAAACAATCAAAGCTCATTACAAAATTTTCATAAATCACACGCATATTCTAGAAAACCACTGATCAAATTGGGCCTATATTTTTATTTCATAAACATCGTAATCACAATTATTATTACACTTATTAATCAATTTCATTTATAAACATTTCCAATTTAGAAAGTTATTCTAACAGAATTATTAAAATACATAACATACCATAATTACGGAAAACATTCTTTAAAACAAAATAATGAAAAATCTATGCAGACGTGAACTAATCCCGACCTTTATCTCTTACTCAAATGTAGTAGCTAGACTCCCGTTTGCCTAACAGGGTAACTCCTTTGAGCTTGAAAAATAATGTTGCAATTTTAGTAAGTTTTGCGAACTCAGTGAGTTGACCATCCTTGATGGCTCCCTTATATCACATAACACATATAGTTCATATAATCATGTAATTTAGATCAATCCACTAGTAATCATTTAGCATCACATATTACTTTGATCACTTATTTCACTTTTCACATTTAGAGTAATCAAACCGTTATTTTAATCGTTCAAAATATACGTATCAATTTTATATGCAATGTCCATAAGATTCACTTTTAATTGTTATTATTATGACCGATTGCCTATAACAGTCCCGTATCCATTGTAAATATCAGGCTCATTGATAACTGTCTCGTATCCATTGGGGATACCGGGCTCATTATACATAGTGAGCTTTTGGCTCTTAATCACATTCTGAGTTTTAAGTTGTTTTTCACTTTCTAAGCTTTAAGCTCTTTTTCAATGACTACTTCGGTCATAATAGCCTTTATGTTGTCATACATTCATGTCATGAAATGCATCAATCACATAAGATTAATCAGTCACTTTATATCAATTTACACATTCACATTCACATTTATCATTACACCTTGGTCCAACATTCAACAAAAATATTGAGTACACTTATTTCAGTCATACTCACATACAAGGAACACTTCCAATATCTTATTCATGCATCAAACACCTCAAAAATTCAATATCTGGAATCAACACGATCATATTCACAAAATAATTCAATATAGAATTTAAAAGAAACAATAATTCAAGAGAGACCGTCTAGATAACTCACAATATGCTCCAGATTAGCAATTGCTTCCTTGATCTAGAAACATCTAGATGCGAATGTTCTATCTTGTATATAACATCATGCAATACACATATTGCACATGCATAATCATAAATAGTCAATTATACACATATGCATATATATAATTTATAATGCATGCTCAAATTGACTATTCCAGGTTTGTTTCCTTAATCACATCTCTTGATCATTCAAACCTTATCATTTGTATGTGTCTATCTTATTATTAGGTTTACATCTCAAGAACAATTGGTTATTCTAATATCATAATTCAATTACTCATCATTTCTTTTCTAGCAGTATATGCTCTCATGATACCCAATTCTCATTCACATTTACTTAATACATATTACTTAAGTCCTTTAAATCATAACTACAATCATATGAACATCTTAATTCCCATTATACTCATGCCTTTGGTGCTTTGATATCAACAATTTATTCACTAAGTTGTAACCTCAATTATCATTTCATACATATCACATATTTAGTCACTTAATCCAAGAATCATTCTTGGTTCAATTCAAGCTCCATTCAAACCTAAATTAAGTCCAAGTGGCCAGTGAATGTCCATTGGGTAGACTTCATGTTCGTTGAGTGGACTTTCTCAAGTTTTTAGCTTTCCAACTCTGTCGATGTCCATTTAAAGGTACATCATGTCCGCTGGGTTGACCTTCACGGGGTTACTTACAAAAATGTGAAAATTTGACCCTTTAGACAGTAAAATCTCTCTTTGGGATCTTTATATAAGTTGTAGAACTCAAAGTTCTCTTTGAAAGAATACTTAAATGACCTCAATCCGACATTGACAACAAAAATTATGCCTCTTTCCCTAAAATCTATCCAATCGGATCCATATTTTCTAGATTTCTAACTCTTTACTTACTACATTCAACACCTTATGCTTGGTCTATCATTTCTAGTTTAATTACTCATCATTTACCCATCATTCTTAACTCTATTTTAGCTCAATATCATCGATAAACAAATTATAATCTATGATTGATCTTGAACACTAAAAATATAACATATACATATATACATTCATCATCAACTTTCTTCACATATTCATCTTCATTTCCACTTGACCTTAATTCTTCCCATTTCAAGACACTACATTACTCCCATTTTTTAGCTCTAGAATCATTTTAGTTCATCTTCAAAACACCCAAAGAGATCCACATAAATACTCCAAGAAAACATAATATTAAACCTATTATCTATCAAAATTTTCTGCACTTTTTCCTGCATCATCTTTAATGATTATTCTAGGTCTCCATCGTGAGTGACACCTTGCTTCTAGGTTTATGTGTTTTTCCATTGTGCCATAGACGACGCAAGGCTGATGGGTGATGGCAAATGCAGGTGATGACGATTAAGGTACCATCGGATGGAGACCCAACGGTTAAGGATGATGGCACAAGTGTGGGTTGATGGAAGAACGTGGTTGTCGGTTCGAGCGATGTAGGTGAAGGTTTGAGAATGTGGGAGAGAGACAAAGGACATGGGAACATTCCAGAAGCAGTTGGATGCTTCTGGGGAAGATGATGGGCACGTGTGGGATTGTCTATAGCAGACGTGCACGCGCCAGTCAACTCCTTTGACCGAGTGTCCTCAACTGGAGCGTGCAATGCACGCGTCAAACACCCTCCCAACTCCTTTTACGTGTTTTAAAACCTTAAATTGTGATTTAATTAATTTAATAGAGATTAAATTAATTTTAACTCCTAATAAAATTGATAAGTGTTTTACTCAATTTTGAAAATTATTTTTAAAGGAATATTTAATAGGAAAGTTTTGGAAGTTAATTTAATTTAATTTTTCAAAAGTTGAATTATTAAATTAATTTATTATCAAATCAACTATTAGAATCAAGTTTTAAATAATTTCTTCCATAATTGGATTACGTATGAAATTATAAATATAATGAGATTTTATTATTTTGATGAGACTAAAAACTTTTGAAATTTTAAATCCCTCAATAAAATATTAAGTATACATTATGAACGTGATAGTTATCTTCTATTATTTGAGAATAAAACCAGAATTCTGTTTATTGTTTGAGTTGTTGAGTAAACTCAAAGTTACTTTAATCCATATATGTTTTATCTTAAATTAATGGATTCTATTTAACTAAAATTGTGTGACTTGGATAAGTAAACTCATGATCATATAAATTTATAGACAAGGTTAAGAATAATATATTTGATATATTTTTCACAAAAGTTGTTACCTAACAGTACTAGGAGTCATATAAGATGCGATTGAAAAGATGTTTCCTACCTAATTTATTTTTAATTGGTTTATTGAGCAAACCCAAGATCAATTAATTTTAAACAGGATCATAGCCCACTAAGAAATTATTTGATAATTTTTTGATATAATAGTGAGAGCTATTATTTTGTAGAAAATAGGGGGAGTAATCAAATAATTTTAAAGCCCTTATTTTATTTAATTTTTGGATATAAACTTATATATACTCCTTTTATGTTTTTCCGGTTATTGAATTTGAAGATGAGTACCAACTTGACATTGAGGAGCATCTTGGATGCTAACAAGCTGACCGGACCCAACTTTTCAGAATGGCTACGAAACTTATGAATAGTTCTTAGGCAAGAGAAGAAGTTGTATGTTCTTGATGCTCCTACTCCATATGAACCTTATTTAGATGCTACTGATGAAGATTGGGAGAAATATTAGCATTATATTGATGACATTAAACAAACTACATGTCTCCTGAACTTTAGAGGCGGCATGAAAACATGGATGCACCTACTATGATACTGCATCTTAAGGAGTTATTTGGTGCACAAAGTGGGGTGGAGAGATATCAAATCTCCAAGGCACTTTTTCAATGCAAGATGACAGAAGGATCTTCAGTCAACACTCATGTGCTAAAGATGATTGGGTATATTGAAAAATTGGCCCAATTAGGTTTTGTCATGAACCATGAGTTAAGCGTTGATTTGGTGCTGCAGTCACTGAGTTCGAGCTTTTCACAGTTCGTCATGAACTTCAACATAAATCAAAAGGACATGACACTGCCAAAACTGTTGAACATGCTCAAGATTATGTAAGGGTGCCTTAAGAAGGAACCCAGTTGTGTACTTATTGTTAGTTCTTCTAAAAGCAAGAAAAAGGGCTTTAAGAAGAATAATAACAAGAAATAGAAGGCTTTTACTAATGTAGTGGCTTTTACTAAAGGAGGTGTCAAGAAGAAGAGTAATGACAAGGGCATATGTTTTCATTACGAAGTTAATGGATATTGGAAAAGGAACTGCCTATCTTATTTTGCTAGCTTGAAAGATAAAAGGCTTAAAGAGACTATCTCTTCAGGTATGTTTATGATTGAGATCAATCTTTCTACTTTTGTTTCCACATTCTTGGGTATTAGATATTGGTTGTGGTTCTCACTTGTGTAATAACATGCAATTGTTAAAAAGGAGTAGGTTATTGAAGAAAGGCGAAGTGGACCTGCGAGTTGGCAATGGAGTAAGAGTTACTGCATTAGCTGTAGGGACTTATAGTCTGGCTTTGCCTTCTGACCTTATATTAGAACTTGATAATCGTTCTTGTTATTACAAGAAACATCATTTCTATTTCTCATTTGGATTTGAATGGATTTGTCTTTATAATTAAGAATACTTTTTATAAAGAAGATCTTTATTATAGATCTAGATTGCTTACAAATAGTTTGTATGATAGTAAGAAAAGTAAATTAAGTAACCAAACTCCATCTTATTTATGGCATTGTAGGTTAGGTCATATCAATGAAACT
>JANZLD010437496.1:0-15362 GCA_026413575.1 Erythroxylum carthagenense
CAAATTATACCCGAAATTATTCATGAATGCATGTACAATCATTTTCATGTGTCACAACTTCACCATTCATATGCATGTGCTTAACATAGTATGCATGAACATGGAAATGTATTTCTAACTCTCATTAATCACTCACATTTCCCATCGTAACCTTCCCACAAGAATGGGATGTTACAATATAGGTATATATGTTGAAAGCCAAGAGTCAAGTATTTGAAACTTTTAAAAAGTTTCATAATATAGTAGAAAGGAAAGTTGAGAGGAAGCTGAAATGCCTACAAATAAAAAGTTAAGGGGAGTATACTTCCAAGGTGTTTGAAGATATTGTACATCGCTTGATATTAGACATGAGAAAACCAAACTAGGGACTCCACAACATAATGGGGTTGTTAAGAGAATGATCAAAACTATTGTGAAGAAGGTTAATTGCATGCTCAGGATGTCCAAGCTGCCTAAGACATTTTGGGGTGAAGCAATCTGAACTTCAGTCTATTTGATCTATAAAGCTTCCTTAGTTCTTTTGAATTTTAAGAGCGCGTGGAGTGGTAAAAATCCTATATATCATCATCTAAGAGTGTTTCGCTACAAGCTATTTAGACATTTATCTAAGGATTAGAGACAGAAACTTAACTCAAGGCAATACCTAGCATCTTTTTAAGATATGATGAACAATTTGGCTTCAAAATCTATGATATGGAGAAGCAAAAGGTGGTCAGGGATAGAGACATGGTATATTAGGAGAACAAGAGAGGTGCTGATCTTTTGAAAGAAGATAAATTAACTCATAGTAGCTCATCCTATGATATAATTAATTCTTCTTCCAATGCTTAGCAGTCTACAGGTGAAAAAGATGAAGTGTGTGAAGAAACACATATTAATGTTGATCAAATATAGTATGATAATGATGAGCTACATAAACCACATTCAGACAGTGTTGAAGATGAAACTATTAAAGATAATGAGGGGGAACAATCGG
This sequence comes from Erythroxylum carthagenense, assembly GCA_026413575.1. Lineage (NCBI taxonomy): Eukaryota > Viridiplantae > Streptophyta > Magnoliopsida > Malpighiales > Erythroxylaceae > Erythroxylum > Erythroxylum carthagenense. The sequence goes on from JANZLD010437496.1 coordinate 977, forward strand.
ATCCAACAGCTGATAAAACACAACTTTGAAGGTTGACAAGGGAGACAAGACTTTCTATTAGGTTCCCTAGTGTAGAATATCTACTGGTTACTACTGAGGTGGAGCCTGAGAATATGTAACAAGTTGCATCTTGTGATGACAAAGATCTTTGGCTCATAGCTATAAAGGAAAATAAGTGGGTGTTAAAGATGAAACATGGTGATAAGCTATTGAAACACAAGGCAATACTAGTAGTAAAAGGGTTATATCAAAAGAAGGGTATAGATTTTGACGAGATCTTACCAATGGTCAAAATGACTTCAATTCGAATAGTTTTGGGTTTGACTGCTTATTTAGAACTTGAACTTAAACAACTCGATGTTAAAACAACCTTCTTGCATGGATATTTGGAAGAGGAGATATACAAGGAGCAACCACAAGGTTTCAAAGCTAAAGAAAAGGAGAATATAGTCTGCAAGTTAAAGAAAAGTTTATGTGGGTTAAGCAAGCTCTAAGGCAGTGGTATTGGAAGTTCGACTCTTTTATGACAGATTATGGTTGCAAGCGAACTTATGTCAATTCCTGTGTGTATTTGAAGAAGTTCATAGGTGAGAACTTTATCATTCTTCTTCTATATGTTGATGATATACTGATTGTGGGTCAAGAAGTTGGTAGAATCTAAAAGTTGAAGGTGAACTTATCCAATCTTTTGATATGAAAGATTTAGGACCTGTAAAGCAAAATTTAGGCATGGCAATTACCTGGGACAGGAAGAATGGGAAACTGTGGTTTGTCACAAGAAAGATATATTGAACAGTTGTTAAAAAGGATCAATATGAAGCATGTCAGGCCAATTAGCACGCCACTAGTGCCTCACTTCAAGCAAAGCAAGCATGCATATCCCTTAACAGAAAAGAAGAATGATAGTATGTCTTCTGTTTCATACTCATTTATAGTAGGGTCCCTTATATATGTTATGATGTGTTCATGACAAGATATTGCACAAGCTATTGGGTTAGTGGGCAGATTCTTGTCTAATCCAAAAAAGGTTCACTGGGAAGCAATGAAATAGATTTTTAAACACTTAAGAGGTACTGCAAAATGGAGTTTGTGTTTTAGTGATAGGTGTCAATTCTAGAAGGTTATACAAGATGTAGCTATGACTGGAGATCTTGATGAAAGAAAATCTACTTCATATTTTCTGATCAAGTTTGCAGGGGGAGCTATTTCATAGCAATCAAATCTATAAAGTGAGTAGCTTTACTTACGACTAGAGTAGAGTATGTAACTGCAGTGGAAGCTAGTAAGGAGATTCTTTGGTTGAAAAGATGCTTTCAAGAGTTGGATGGGAAGCGAGATGATTACATAATGTTTTGTGATGGTCAAAGTGTTATTGACTTAAACAAAAACACAATTTGTCATTCCTACACAAAGCATATAGATGCCATATATCATTTGTTGAGGTTTATGATTGAAGAGCAACAATTGATGTTGAAGAAAATTCATATGAACTTGAATGGTGCTGATATATTGACTAAGGTGGTTTTTGGAAGCAAGCATAAGCTTTGTAAAAAGGTTGTCAGGATGTGTCTCAAGTAGCTGTTGAAGTATAACACGTCTTTCTCATAATTGGGTTGAAGGGGGAGATTGTTGACTGTCCAATTCTAGTTTGCAACAATTCTATTTTGAGACTTTCGGTGATTATAGATGCCTTATGGTTCATAGGGATGACTAACAACAGAAAACAAGATGGATGAAACTCTTCTAGAGAGTGACACGACCGTGTCGAGTGTTTTACAGTTATGTGGATCAACTATGTAAGTCTCTGGAATCGTGTGAAGAGTGATAATATACACTATCGAGCATGCGCCCATGTGCAGGACATACACCGTCGTATGTAATGACTGTGTGACTATATGTAATCATGTATGTCCGCAATTCAAGTGACACTAGGAGAGACAAGGTCACCTACAAAGTGTGTATGTGACAGTGTATGTTGCAGAAAACTTAATCCAGAATATAAAAGAAGAGAAGACATAGGTTTGTTTATTGGGAGGTGAAAAAAACACCAAAAAGAAAAAAGAAAATATAGTGATAACAAGTCATTTATGATTCTCATCTTTATTTGACTGATTTTGGGATTGAATTGTGAGTTTGTTATTTGCTTATTAACTTTAGTTTCAATATTGAATCTTTGTTAGACAATTGGTTGTAAGCTGAGAGGTCAAATTTTGTAAATCTATATTTGTGATTAGTAAATTTATTTGTTAGTTTGACTCATAATTTTTTCCTTTATTTTGGAATTTTTTTCTGCAAATCTCTATTTTTGCTTCTTTATTGAGTTCTTTTTTAATTATTATATTGATATTATCTTGTTAAACTTGATTAGAATATTTTGTCGTTGCTATAAAAAAGACCACTTTAAAATTTGTGATTTGGTTGTGTTTTTCTGTTGTCTGCTAGTACTTAACTCTTGATTAAATTATGTCAGTTCCTTATCTTAAGATGACTTTTTGTGTGAATAACCTAAGCATACACTAGCAGAAACTATTTGGTCAACATTTCAATTAACCTCACCTGCCAAGTGCAAAAGTGCAAATGGTATAAAATCATTGGCGTGTCACGCCTTTACTGATGGGACAGGGAGGTGATTGAATGCCTAGTTCCAGGCTTTTGGGGAGGGAAGAGAATGCATCCAAATGCGCCAATTAGGAGACGACAACAGCCTGAGCTTCTTGAGATGTTATTTTATGGAAAATATATGAAAATAACGTTATTTTAATATATAATTAATTAAATTATTTTAAAAATATTTAGATAAATTTAAATTTGATTCATTAATTTAAAACTAAAACAAATTTTAATAATTATGAAAATTCAAATATATAATAAAGAGGATTTTGTTTTATGGAATTTCTTTTTTATTTTCTAAAACACAGTTTCTATTTTGCTACCCTGGCGAATGACTCTGTTTGCTGTAGAATGGAGCTGGTCTAGTAAGAGTCTGCCCACTCTTACTTGTGCTCAAATCTAGCCTATATTTGAAATCTAAGCACATGGTTTTCCTGCAATAAGAAAGTATACGCCCAATAATGTTAACTTATGCTGATGGACGTCCGTATAATAAATTCACGAAGGTGCTTGTCAATATGGACAAGAAGTAGTTGAAACTTGGAACACTCCAACTACCATTTCTCTCGGGGCATTTACAAGTGGAAAGCAACAGGTTTTATTACAACAAAATTCCCCCAACTTGGCCTCAGTCGTCCCTACTCCCCTACACCGGCCAAATCAGCAAAGCAAAGGCTAAAGAAGAAAAAGAAATTGTGAAACAAACCAGGGAAGACTACAGTTACAGTGAGAAAGAAACCAGGTAGGGCAAGGCGTTTCAGGAGAGAAGCCAAGCAACCATGGCATTTTTCTTGTCACACTTCATCTCTTCTACCTTCTGAACTTCTGCTTCACCATCACCCTCCCACAGCCAACACAAGTCACTGTCTCCAGTTTGATCAAATAACTCATGTCCTGTAACCATGTCCTCCCAAGACCAATCAGCTACATAATTATCGTCGAAACACGACGTTATAGATGCAGTACAGGAGTGTAACTCGAAGCTCTCTGATCCATCTGAACTTGTATTACTTAGAAGTTCTTGGTCCTCACTCGCTATCTTCATTTTAGGACTACGTAGCTCATCGACTCCACGTTCTGTGACAAAGATGACCTCAGCCTGCTTCTCCTCGTTAAACTCCAAAACGCCATTTGGATCCACTAGCTGGTTGTCTATTATGTCATCAAAGCACAACATTTCACCGTCAATGCTCGAACCATATGGTCCTAACATTTCATCAGTTCCTTTCCCTTCCCCGGTAGATAAGGACATTAAATCACCACTTGTCTCGTTTGTGCTTACCTCACCAACGCACAATCCTAGACTTTTCTGCTCTCGTGAATCCAAAAACCCTGCGCCAGTTTCTGGGGAGGGACTAGAAATAATAAGGTCCATTTGCTCCGTATCTTGTACACATGCATCCAAAATCAATGGATCGTATGTAGCACCAGGGACTGTCGTCTCTCTCTCTAAATCGGGTGTCTGGGGCAGTGGTACTTCGTCCGGTAATTTTTCACTGATCGAAGAGGTGTTGGGTCTCTTTGGCTGTGACGCGACATCTTTTCTAGAGAAAGTTTTGTTTTTCTTCATCGCCCATCTGCTAGTCCTACCACCTTTGCGCTGGCTTGCCATGCCAACATTATTGCACAAGTCCACAATCAATGGTAGACGATCATTATCAACCCTCCTAAAGCCGTGAACTTTCCTACTCAAGTGGGAATTCCAGTAATTCTTAATTTCGTTGTCTGTCCTTCCTGGCAAGTGGCTGGCTATCAGAGACCACCTGCCCAATTATCATAAAACACGAAAAATTATGCGGGTCCAGTGAAAGAAAGCATTAGTGATACCTGCAACAATTTAAAAAGGAACTTTTGTTCGACCCTTTTGGCAAAGTTAAGAACATCGATCCCATTTTAAATGTAACCTCGAACATCAGATTCACTTTAGTAACCTTTAAATTCCATTATGGCAGGAGAATTATAGCCAACTTAGTTGCAAGGCTGTGATTAGTTCCAGATACCTTCATAAATGTCAAAATTCATTTTTATACTGCCAATTCAAAGGCAAGACCAAAAGCTTTCAACTTTTTTGTTGTTGGTCTAGCAATTATCAACTTTGCACAGTAATTATGTAAATAAACCTTTAGAGCTTTACTAGTTATCTTGCTTTACAACTTAGTTGAATTAATAGCTCTAACATAATCATATGCAGTCAAACTTCTAGAAATCCACTGTTATACGATAATTGAATTTGAATTAATGGACCAAATTAAACTGACAGATTTTATATATTCCCAAACATTATTAACTTTGAAAACGTTCTCTATTACTCGCTACATGTATAATTGCTACATCCCATACGTGACTTGGCCCAGAAGCCGAGCAGTCAAGATCAAGATTAAAAGACATCAAAATCACCTAGAAACTCACCACAACCCTACCTCAAAAGTTATATATGGTGCATTCGTTCCGTCCAAGATAGTTGTAGGGTATATATAATAAATTGTCATCTCCTATTCCTTATAAAAACGCGGATCAATCAATGACATCAATGTCCTAAGGTAGACAGGTCGAAGAGTTTAATAATAGACCAGAGACCCCTCGTGGGCCTAATACTAGTACAAGACATTACATGCCAATGATCGTCATTTGGAGTTGTTAAGAGACTAATCATAGTCATTATCTACGTGTTAAGACGAAATAATTCTTATATAGGTTCACTCGAGAGAATCCATTTAAGCAGTAATCAATAATCAACTGGCTCCTTTTACGGGCTTAGGATACGTATTTGCCTGTGTCTGCCTTATTTTATGTTAAGAGTATAAATTCATCCAATTTATGTGAGTATCATTTATTAAATGTAGTTACGGAGTATCGGAATTGTTCCCTTCTTTTACATGTAATTTCTTAATAAAAGTTGCTATGGATAGTTGAGTTGACAAGACAGAAAGCGAAAATGCAGGACAGGAAAGACACCGTAAAAAGAGTATTATTACGAGAAACACGGAGTTCATGACCCTATCTCAGCATGTGTAAAGAATATACTGGACGGAAAATGCTGCGCTGACCTGTTACCCAAAGAAGCGTGCAACTTCACCATGATTTCTTCCTCCTCCGGTGATATATTTCCTCGTTTCAGGTCATTTCTCAGATAGTTAATCCATCTCAGTCTGCAACTCTTACCACACCTCAGTAACCCTGCAAAGGCCATAAGAAACATCATTAAAACTACAAAACACAAGCAGAAAGCCACGAGCAACTAAAGAAAACATTCATATATTCATTCTGACGAGAGAAACAAGGGGAAGCCGATTTGAAAAAAGCGGATAGTGACCACATTCTCTAACCTGCATTCTTAGGCAATGACCGCCATGATCCTTCACCATTAGCTTCAATATACTTCCTCAACGCCTCATCTTCTTCTGCTGTCCATCTCCCCTTCTTCAACCCCACCTTTTCACAACAAGGAGCTCTCCCCATTCCCTCTTAAACACACCACACGCGGTGGCTCAGTCAAAGAGTCAAAAGAAAAATGAGAGTGGAAGAAAGCCTTATCCAATGTTGCAAAGATCGGAGAGATACAGACAGGAGTGAGCTGAGCTCAAGTGAGTGTCAAAAGTTTTATCTTTTCCACTATTGCAGGGAAAGGGTTAAAATCTCTTGTAATATATAGAGAGAGCGGAGAAGGACAAGGCTTGGTGGAACCCATGACGCAGACACATGTGTGGTCGCTGATTTCGCCACGAGTGCCACTAAAAAACAAGACAGTCGTGGCATCGCCACCGTCGAGAGCCTCCTGACGGGGCATCCATCTCCCACGTTGATGCATCCTACAGCCTGTATCTACTAGTCTCACTGTGCCCCCTTCCTTTCATTATCTCGTCGGCCACTAATAAACATATTACATATAAGTACGTAGGTACGCTTTTTCTTCGAAGAAGCATCCAAGGGATTGATTGCTTGTTTTTATTTATATTATTAAATTTAGTTTAAAAAATTATTTATTTAATTATTCTATATATTAATTATCAATAAAAATTATAAATAATTTAGCGTAATATTAAATATTAAAATAATTATTTTATTTTATTTTATAGTTTAATAAAATTTGTAATTAAATTAATTAAAATTAATCTAATCATTATCATTAAATATAATTATATAAATTTCAAATAAAATTTGATTTAAAATTAAAATATATTTAAAGTAAATATTAATTTAGAAAAAAATAATTTATAAATTATTTATTTTAACAAAATAAAATAAATTCACTAATAATTTAATACTAAATATTATATAAGAAATTAAAATAAATTTAACTAATTAAAAATAATTTATATTTAAGTTTTATTTAGTACGTAATTATTATCGAGTATTAATAGCTAAATAAATTTTCATTAAAAATTAAAAACTAAATATTTCAATTCAACCCATAAAAAAAAAAAGAAATGGAGCCAAAGTGGTATGCTATGCCTCTCGTATGACTGTGTCCCGTCGACATAAAGCATAGTTTCAACTTTCGTGCTTTCCCTTGTCTCAGCCACGGCCAACTAAATAAATACATTTTCAGTCTTTTCATTTAAATTATTTTGTATTTTAAACTTTAAATTTATTGGATTTTAAAATTAAGAATAAGAAATAAGATTAAATTAAAATATTTTAATGTAATATTTATCTAATTGCATGTATTAAATAATAAACTATTTAGAATACGTAATAATAAATTTAAATTATTTAATTAATATAATTTGTACTTGGTCTAAATAACGTTTACAAAATTTATATCATAATTTCACCATTGCCGATTGATATGCGAAGACGTAACATAAAACGTCCAGCATGTGCGCATTAATTTTGTTATTTGAAGCAATACGGTAAGTGTCGGTAAGTGCAACTGTCTATATAATATTAATAGGTAATAGATGATTACATAGATTATCTGAAACAAAAGGTAGGAGAAGGACGTTGTGCTGCGTTTGTTACCTTTGCCAAGTTTTGTGATAAAATCTTTTTCACAAAAAAAGCTTTGTGATGTGGATAAATGAGTGTACTAAAATCAAAACGAGCAACTATTAACAAAGACATGTTATTAAGAGTATTACTGTGTGCAACTGTATCGTGTTTGGAGAGCTTGTCGCCCAGCCACCAAAACGCCTTAGCACATGATCTCTCTGTTCGTTAAAATCGTATCAAATTCTTTGAAACTACCAGTTATGTAAGACGGAGTCAAACATTTGTTTTTCTTTTTTTGTTTAAAAATAAACAAATAAATTATTTATTTAATTATGAAATTTTTTCTTTTTTTCAAATTAAATAAAAAATAAATTATTATGCAATTTTTTGTTTTTCTTTTTTATAAAAGCTCACTTTCCTTAATAAATAGTTATTTTAAATATCATTCCTTTTAATACTGTATTAAACATATTTTAGTCTTTATTTTATAATATCTTTCATCATCACTTATTAACAAATGTAATTTTTTAATTAAATTTTGCTACTGTATTAAAAATATATTTTGAGAAATCTCATAAAGATTGATGATACTTTTTTTCTATTATGGGTTACATCATCGGTAAATCCCAACATTACAATATCATTCTTTATCACCTTTTCAAATTCTTCTTAAACCTCTTTTTTTCTTACAATTTCTAAGTATAATTTTCTCACATCTTTTCACTAGAGTATCTGAGTATCTCTTTTTAATATGTTCAAACTACCTAAATCTTGTCTCTCTTAATTTATTAATAATATTAGCTACATTTAATATGTTTCTTACCATTACATTCATGACCTTATCTCTTCTAGTAAATTTGTATATATAAGGGAACATCATCATCTCTATCACCATTAGCTTATTATTATACACTTATTTGATAAGCCAACAGCTTGCTCCATAGAGCATGGCTGGTCTAATCACTAAATGATATAATTTACTTTTAAAAAGCTTGAGCGGTACATTTTAGTCACACAGAAACTCTTGATGCACTTCTCTATTAAAATCACCCTGATTTGTTCTTCATCAGTCTCTTCGTTGCTATGGATGATAGAATTAAGATATTTAAAACATCCCTTTTGTAGTATAACTTTTAAACTAATCTTTACCTCCACATTGGTAACCACTTTATGTCCTGAAAAATTACACTTTACGTACTCAATTTTAGTTCTACTCAGTGTAAAACCCTTGGACTCTAATGTATCATTCAAAAGTTCAAGCTTGACATTGACGTCTTTCTTTTGTCACATCTACTATAATAATGTCATAAGCAAATAACATATACTAAGGCATGCTCCCTTGGGTATTTTTGGTAAGCTTATTAATCACTACTACAAATAGAAAGGGGTTCAAAAAAGAGCTTGGTGTAACTCAATATTTATAGAAAAATATTTTAGTTATTCTCCTATCGTTCTTACTCTAATTTTTACACCTTCATATATTTCCCTAATAATTTGTATATAAGTCATATAAGAATCCGCTTAACTTCTAAACACCCCCACGTGATTTCTATTAGTACCCTATCGTATACTTTTTCTAAATCAATAAAAACCATATGTAGATTACGCTATTTTTTTTCTGTAGTACTTCATTAGTCTCTTAAGGAGATGCAAAACCTCTCTTGTTGACCTTCCTGACATGAAACTAAATTAGTTTTCTGAGATAAAAATATTCTTTCTCATTCTCTTCTCAATTATCTTCTCTAATAACTTCATGATGTGATTAAGTAATTTGATGCTTTTATAGTTGTTACAGGTTTGAATGTTTCATTTGTTCTTGTATAAATGCTAAATAATGTTACAAAGTAGAAATTGAAATGTATTTAACATTTTATTTATAGTTTAATATATTGAAAATAATTTATCCTAAAAATTAACATAAATTAATTTTAAAAATCCCTTGAATTGGCTTGTCCAATTTCTCCTTCTAAACGAGTGTATATTAGTAAAACCATATCAAAGGGATAGTTTGAGTTTAAGATTACATATTATTTCTTAAAATATTAATTACTAAGAAAGCTTTCGTTATTTTTTTTTTATGTTTTTTTTTTTTGGCTAATTCAGGCATTGACAACGAGAATCACAGACACAGGGCCCTCAGTTACACGACGAATGGAGGCTGACCAGATCACTGTCGGAGGCATTCGCGAAGCATCGTATGGTGACAACATGGTTTCCCGGTCGCTTGGAGTTTTGTCTCGGTTCTGTACGGACATAATATAAGATTAAAAGACCGTTTAAAAAAAGGAAAACAGAAATCACTTAGTCCGACAGGGAAATAGTTCCCCTATTCCTAAAAGCTTGTATCATTCTGTTTTTGTTGAGAACTATCCAACGAATGAGACAGAAAAAGATCAGATAAATAAATGCTAATAAAAAAAGAGTGGCACAGATTTTTAGTAACGGGTAATCTGAACCCGTCCGACTGTCCGACTGCGGCACCACTCACGAGCTTCAGCCCCCTTCTTGGCTACTTTCTCCTCTCTTTTAAGTTCTTTTCCTGTCATGAAGACAACTGACACTGACGTTGATAAAACTTCACTGTCCTATGCTTGTCCTGCTCGTTCTGTCCAATTCTTCTGTATAGTTATTTGACAACATTAATTAAGTTATATGTATAGAGAGAAAAGGGGTGAGGAAAGGAAAAGTGTATCTTTTGTTTTGATTATAGGTTTTTATCATGTTATATTAAATTCTATTTATAGATTTATGTAAATTTTATATAAATATAAAGATAAGAAATTTATATAAATAAGATTTAATAGAATAAAATTAAAATAAAAAGATTGATATAAAAAATTGTCTATTCTTTTATTTCTTAATTCTTCTCGTTGTTGGTATCTTTTATTTTTCACTTTTTATTAACCATGTACTCGAGTTTTCTAAACCTGATGAATTTTGAGAAGATTCACTATATTAGTAACAAGAGAATAGGCGAACTTTCTATTACAACACGTTCAAAATATTTTAATGAAGAAGAATTCAGAGAGTTATGGGAAATAATATTCCGTTGCAAACATTATAGGAGGAAGTGTTCTTTATGATTCCTCTCTTCCCCGGAGCAAGGCTTCGGGATTTAATGATGAATTGGCTTACAAATAACCTTAACTCTCATAAAAGGAATATTCAAATAAATTAATAATTCAAATATGATCAAGCAAATAGTAGTAACCAGAATTTCCCTTACTGGAGTTCTTCAACATTTCATTACCTTAGAAATTGATTTAATCTTTATAAAATTTTCATTGTATAGGCCAGATCAGAAACTTATTGAATACATATGAAATGAATTCCTGTCAGATGAGCAACGGCAAAGGACACACAGAGACCCCGTACTGAAAGTGAAATTACCTCTGGGGGAGTTGAAAGAAGAAAAAAGTACGTGTAGGTGGTCCTACTCATGTGGGACCAGTCAGGCACACGTGGCAGTGTATGAATTAGAAAAGTGGCAAATTATTAAAACCCTTGATCTGACAACTGCAGTACCCTATGCGGTGCAGCAGTAAATCGGTTTTGGCGGCTGAAAATGCCAGTTAATACTCTATTTATTACATTAAATACAATTATAGATAAGATTTAATGAAAGGGTAACTAGAAAATAGGATTGGATTTGATGTACTTCTTTAACTCCACTAAATATTTTTATACAATTTCTTGTTGTATTAATATGAATATAGGGCTTTTTATCGATTTCCAATTATTGAGGTTCCGATAAAAAGTCCCCTAAATTCCGCTATTAGTTTACAATCTCTTAAATTTAAGTCGTCAAGTGATGAATTACATTATATATATATAAATTAATTTTAAGTTATTATTTTACTTTAAAATATATAATATATGATTTATTAAATACATATCTAAAATTATTATTCACTTAATCTCCATCATCTTTTAACCTTCAAATGAATAACTATCTATTGCTTAAATTTGTTTCTTTGTGACCGTTAGATCGTATATTTAAGTTACATAAACAAGCTCTTTTTTATAAATATAAGGAACAACTGAACATATTATGACCCTTCCAAACTTCTGTAAAGTGAAGAGTTTGTGTGTTTTGTCTGTGTACTAATTAAAAATAAGATCGCATAGTATTAAATTTTTTTAGACTTCATATCTCAACGATCCCTATCTCTTGCAAAGTGGCGAGCCTTGTATATTACATATGTTGACTTTTTGTCTCTTTCTACTAGTTAGAGATAATGTTGTCTACTATTGGATCTTTTTAAACCTTAAGTCTTAGTGGGATGTTGTTATTATTATTGTTGCGAGTATAATAAGTATTAATATAAGTAAAATTTTTCTAAAACATTTAATGTCACGCTATTTTTACTTGTTTTATATAATATGAAAGAATCTGTTACTATTTTATTAATATTAAACAATTTTATCAATATAAATAATATATTTTAAATAAAATTATTTAATAATAAGTAACAAGTTTAATGTAAATAATTATTTAGGGACTCAAAACTCTTTAATACCTATATTGTTTAGTTAATACAATTGTTATAGGCTTAGGTGGAATACAATACCAAGTTCAACTTTACCAAAAAGGATTAATATCTAAATAGTTTATATAAATACAAAAATTATTTAAATATTTTGTTCATATATGCTAATGTGTAGTTAATGCATAAATCAGAGTCCACGTGAACCGGAAAATCGTGTTCGCGCAGTTATTTTATTTAAAGATGTGAATCGAATAAATAAAAGAAGCATAAAAAAAAAACACATAGCAAGCCCGAAGATAGTTTTGGTTCCGAGGCGGTTACTTGCCACGTTGACCCAGTATCTCTGTGAAGGTTAGTACGTACATGTCCAAATTGTGGCCCTGCATATGGCATATGCCCTGGTGATCGGTCGGTCCAATTAAATGAGACCTCATCGGGAGCTTGGCAGACGGAGTTGCGGCAACCGTACAGTGAATGAACGTGGTTTCAGGTGGTCCACTGGTGCTTGATGTCGTAATTTTTGTGCTTTATTTTGTTTAATATGTCGTAAAATATCTTTGAGTTACTCCCTAGAATATCTGTATAATAATTAATAAATGAAACTCAACTGCCAAGGGGAGATGTGGAATGAAAGAACCCTCTAAAGTATTTTTTGTTATTTAATTGTGTTTCCATTCTTTTTGGTGAAAGAGACTTCAAGAATTGAACACATGCCGCTTTAAATACAATGTCTCGTCTTTGTAACATGTCCAATTAATTTAGTGGGTTATAATATAAGAAAAGAGTAATTATTGAATAATAGAAATTTTAAATATGCAAGACAAATTTTATAAAGAAGATTTAATTATATTATATTAAAAAAAATAAAAAGTAGGATATAAAAATGTAAAATATTTTGTTATTGATTAAGTTTGTTATTAATTAAGGGTTAAAATAATATAAGGTAATAATAATTAATATGAAGGGTAAATAAAAATTAATTGATTAAATAGTTAAAAACATTAACTGTTTATTATGAACTGAAAAAATATTAATTTATTATTATTTAAGCATAACTATTATGTAAGTATAAGCATATTTAAAATTTTGAAAACATCATTAATTGTAGGAAGTATATATGAATTTCAGATTCATTAAGATTTGGAGTTAAGTTTTATTTAGTTGGATTTAAAAAATATATGGAGCAAAGATCGTCAAAAAATATATTTTAATATAAATAAATATATATATATAACATTGTTAATAATATATTTATATTATATTTACGTTAATTTATTGATTATGATGTAATTAGGAAATTAATAATATATAAATTAAAATTAATTAAAAATGACAGAAAATATATGAGCTAATTATTAACAGATAAATCAAAATTAGCTAATTAGTTAAATAATTAATTAAATTGTAAAGAACATAAAATTTTTTGATTAGTGTTAAGTATATTATAGTTAGTACTAATTAGTGATATATATATTTGTTATTATATATATATATATATGTATATATATAATATCAATAATAATATTTACATAAATATATGAATTAGTACGAATTAGTACGAATCAGTAATATATATATTTGTTATTAGATTTATATAATAATAATAATAATAAGAAATCATTGTACATTGAAGTGTAGCGAAAGAAGCATTTTTTTGAGGATATCGTTGTCGTGCAAATGCACGATAGCGACATTGGTGGTTAAATAGCGAAAATCGCTATCGTGCAAAGGTACCGTAGGGACTTTGGATTCAAGAGGAGCAGAAATCGCTATCGTGCAAATGCACGGTAGCGATTTAGGATATATATATATATATAATTGTTTTGTTATATATATAAAACATTGTAAAAAATATATTTATATTATAAAAAGCACAAGGATGATTTTTCAACTTGGCATTTTCCTTCTGATATATATATATATATATATATAAATGTATAACAAAAATAATAGTTACATAAATATATAAATATATATAATGAAATTTGTAGTCAGGGGTGTGAAAAAGGAATAGTCACATAAATATAAATATATATAATGAAGTTCACGTTAATTTATTAATTATAATACAATTAGGAAATTAATTATATATAAGTTAAAATTAATTAAAAACGATAGAAAATATATGAGCTAATTAGGAAACAATATTAATTATATTAATTTTTAAATAAATTATAGATTGATGAATTAATTAATTAATTATATTATAATTATGAATAGTAAAATAAAAATTTGCTAATTAGTTAATTAATTAATTATATTGTAAAGAAGACAAATTTTTTTGATTGCTGTTAAATATGTTATAGTTAATACTAATTAACGATATATATATTTGTTATTATATCTCTCTCTCT
>JANZLD010440547.1:0-15330 GCA_026413575.1 Erythroxylum carthagenense
CAAAAATACCCCTCCTCTCCTTTGGTCTTCCCTTTTTGCCCCTTCTTTCATTTACCTCCTAACTCCTTTAATCTTCTTAAACACCATATTAACTCTTAACTTAATTCAAACCTTTCTATCTAATTTCAAATCTCTATTTATACCCATCAAATCAATGACTCAATTCTAAAAATAATGAAACAAATGAATCAATAATAATTGAAAAAAATTCAGGGTCCAACAATAAAAGTGTTTTAAGGAATGTGAGGTTTATATATATCTATATGAAATTTCTAAAACCTCATAGAACATAACAATGTCTATAAAGAAGAAGAAAACAATGATACCAGTCATGAGATTTGTAATTTAGACAATTTATATACTGAAATTAATTGTTAGCACATCTCCTATAGGCAACTCCCAATTTAGAATTTCAATGATATGAATTGTCAAGTTTGTTGTTTTAGTAATTTCTTTAATATAAAGTACTCAACAATAAATTTCAAATATTTTTTCAAAATTTTGAATAATAGAAAATTAGAAGTTATAATCCTTTAATTAGAAAAGATTGATGACATTCTTGTTTTATGTACTTTTAACCATGAACATTCTTACGGAAAATTAAAGCAATTATTAAGTAACACTCTCATTTTCAATCTCCCCCCTTATTGAGACAAAATTATTGATCATGGTTATCTCGATGTATGTAAGTTTTAATTAATAAACCTCGATCATCTACAAGCGCACAGGTCGTTCATGTAGTACCTAAGGTGTCGATCCTACAAAGAGGGATAATCTAGTCCTAAAATCTAAGGCTAAAACACATTGTAAAAATTCAAAATGTCACAAAACTAAAATAAGAATGCAATTCAATCAAGCAATCTCAGTTCAAGAATCAATCACGAAAATATTAACAAATTAGCAATTACAACGCACATTCAAGAATCAACCTAAGGAATTACCAATTGAGAGAAAGGGGGTTTTTGTTGGATCGGAAAAAAGAAAGCATTCCATATTTGGAGAAACGGTAGATTTTAAAACTTTTTAAAATTCTAAATTTCAACAAAAGCAATATATCAAAATCATCATGCCAATCTATATATGATATGATATAAACATAATAATAAACACAAACAAGATAGAGATTATATTATCAACTACTTCACCACAACTTTAACTCCTCGCTGCGCTATCCTATCCTTGGCAATATATCCTCTCCTAAGTGATGTATCCTCTTCTTCTTGGTATTGTTTCCTCTTCTCGATATTGTATCCTCTACCACTTGTTCTTCTTGGACAACTTAGATAACAAGATCCTTTGGTGGGAAAGGAGGAGAAAACTTTGGAGGAAAGTTTTCTTCGAAGAAAGAAGACCAAGAACGACACACTCTCCTGTAATTTTTTATTTTTTTATGCAAGATAGGAAAGAGAGTGATAAAAATGTAAGAACCCCTTCTTAGTCCCTAAGAATTTTTGTTAACAATAAAGGAAAGAAGAGTTTTCCAACTAATGCATCATTTCTTCATTTAATCAATTATAAAGAAACCACTAAATGAGACTCTTCTCCTTTGTCTTTAAGATGATTATATGAAAAGTTTATTAACCTAAATGAGACCTATCATTTTCATTTTTGATGATGAAAGAAGGAAGATGGTCCATCCAATGTACATTTTTCTTCTTTAACCAATGAATGCTAATAGGTTACATGGTATCATTAGAAGATAACCATTAAACCATTTAATGGTAAGTTTATAACTCCATTTAATGATGATAAACCATAATAAAGACCATCTTTATTTAGCAATTTAATGTTAAATGTGCAGCTGCACATTCAGTCCTAATGAAAAATGAAATTGCACTTTACTTTCTTAAAAATTTTGTTTCAATTTAATTAATCCAATTAGTCAAATTAAAGCAAAGTCTAGCCTATTTCTAAATGTGCATTTGGGTTTCTAATTAACCATTAATTAGAGCAAGCCCAACATTCAATTATGGGCTTTTAAAACCTCCATTTTTATTTCTTACTTATCTGAATAACCTTCCTTGACGCTAAGTGGGGAATCTTATTGGACTTAGATAATTCAAGCTCTAATAATCCCATAATTAATTTAATCTCGCTAGAATAAATTCTAGCTTATTAACTAAATGTCATTCTACTAAAGACAATTAGTTGAACTCTTGAACTACTAAATATTATGAGAACACATATTTCAAATAATATGTCCAATTGCAAACCTTATCATGAACCTTATTATAGATATTTACACAACAAAAGGTAAAATTACCGTTTTGCCCTTATGTTGGTTTTGCCTTCTAGATATCATGTTTTACTTTATATGGTGATTAACACACAAGATCTCATCTTGGGGTTGAGACTTGATGGGTAGCTAGTCCATCAAACTACTGACGTCAGTTTAATCACCAAATCTCCTTAAAACATCTAAAAGTGATGATATCATTATAAACTCTTTATTTGACTAAATGTTCCCTGATACATATTTCAATTAATAATTTCAATATGCAGACACTGGATTAATAATCTATAAAAATCCATTATGATCATATCAAGAATTATCATGAAACACATATGAGTTCACCACTCGTCAAGATTGTGGTCTATAATAAGTTAATGCTTAAGTTGTATGTTTTAAGATTAAAGTAACGACCCACTTTATTCTTTAAAACATACTTGATTTCAGATTTATTTAATAATGCCATTATTGATAATCAACTACTATTATGATATGAAACTCATAATTCCCTTGAAGTAAACTCCTTTGCTTAAATGGAGATAAATCGCAACACTATAGTCTAAACCATAATCAAATGACCAACTTGATTATTCAACTATGAATCAATTAATTTAGATTCTAATAATATACATGTTTCCCATACATCTCTATGTATATGTTTATTACTTATAAAAGAATCTCGGTACCTTTTGAGTAGATATATAATGCTCATACATATAAAACCAAACTCTTTTGTTTCATTAATAATAAATATTTTTATTACAAAACTATAACTGGAAGAAAATTAAGTTACATGTAAATACATTTACTTTCCAGGGCATTAAGTTTACATAACTCCAACAGTTTTTACCTATCTTTAACGATAACTTAATCAGTTATGAATTAATATATTATTGGTTCTAGATGATCCGAGGGTTGATTACTCTCTCTCGAGTTATAACCATTAACCCTAATTTATAAACCTTAATCAGATTGTGGAAGTTGCAATTTCTCAATTAATAACCTATCCAAAACCCTAGTTAGATTTGAAGTTGTTTAATAAACTATTGGAAACTATTACAATATCTCTCTTCGCATAATTTACCGAATTGGTTTAATTCTCATTCTATTAAATCGCCTAACTCTCGTTAGCCTAATTTAATTATTTTTCACTCAATTCACCCTCTCAATTTATCACTGAATTATGCAATTGTAGAAATTAAATCACAATAAATCTAGTAAAACATAAACAATCAAATTTTATTAAATCAAAAATAAAACCCTGAAGGTGGGTTTAGAAGATCATCAACATCCACAAATCCTATCATGAAATATCATTCCAATTCTATACAATAATAAAATTGAAAATAACAGGAAATACAAAATTGAACAGACTATGAGAGGTAGTGATGTCAAGAAACTCCTGATTTGGGAAGTATGTCGAGTTAACTTCTTCTCCACTTTCTCTTCCTTCTTCTCTTCCTCTATCTCTCAATAATTCACTTTAGGGTTTCTCTCCAAAGTGGCTAATGCAAAAGCTCTTCCTCTCCTTTGTCTTATTCTCTAAATACCTTTTGTGTTCCAAGTAGCCCTAGGGTTTTTTTGGGGTCAAAAAGGTCCAAAACATCCCTCTAAACTTGACATTTTTGAGTGTTTGTGCATCTGCCCAATGTAGGCCACGATCGTGGTCTTGCACGCCATGATTGTGGGCCACGTCTGAGCCTTCTGTCATGATCATGGCAAGCAAGCCATAATCGTGGGCCGTGTCCTAGGCTTTTGTCACGGTTGTTCCATTGCTTCTGTCATGATTATGGCCTGTTGTGCCACGATCGTGGGCTATTATTTCAGCCTAAATGTTTCTTAAACTTCTTCGTTCTTTGATGTTGACCCTGAAACACTAGCAAACACATCAAGGTACCTCAAAATATAATAATTAAGCTCAAAGACTTGTATTAACCCATAAAACTCTTAAAACATAAATAAGTAACAAACTAACATAATTCTAACCTAAACATATGCAACGATTGAATTAACAATTAAATACATATCAAACTAAATCCAAAAATACTATGAAATTCACAATTATAAACATCCCCACACTTAAATGTTTGCTTGTCCTTAAGCAAACAAAACAAAAAACACATAATACACAATGTAGTAATGAGATAATGGCTTCAACTTCATGAAATAAATTTAATTTAAACACAATCATTGAAGTTATATCAAATTATTAACATGCAAAATTTGTGTGTAGGGGATTTCAACTAAATATACATATTAATACAGATTTAAGTGTTAATTTATTTACCCTTTTCAATTGCACACACACTTTAATGATTCTTTGGTCATTCAAACTTTGTAACTACTCCTAAGTACGTTTTCATGAAAAACCAAACTATTACAAGTTCGATATGTTTTCATGATAAAACACTTTTTTAATTTTTTATTTAAATACGGACTTAGACTTTTACTCGTAGGCAAACATTGGTGATGAATGTTGATCCGGTTACTCGACTAAGTCATTTTTTATTAAGTTGCTTGGTTGAAATGTCATTATAGTTTTTTGTTAATGGGCATTTTATATTGATTTTAGATACATAATTTGCTAAACTCTTGTCCATTTAATGTTTAGATTGCACTAATTAAGAGTTATTTGTTTTAATTTTAGGCACACATTAGATTTGGAACCTTGAAAAGCCTAAAGCAAGAAAAGCTCTAAGAGGAAGCAAGGACAAAACGTTAACCCACTGATTTGCTAAACTCTTGTCCATTTAATATTTGTCTTAAAAGTATTACCATCCATTTATTGTTATTTCACCATCAAGAAAATGGGAAAAATATCATTTAGCTCTACTGGATCAAATAAAATATCATAAATGACTTCCTACTAAATTTATTCTTTGATTCTAATAAAAAAGATAAAATGGACTTGCATAATACATTATATAAGTATCTTAAAAATTATATCCAATGCAAACAAAAATTCATCAAGTCATTTATTATTCTCATAGAATGAATCATAACTATAACAACAAATAGATAGGTATGAGAATGACTTACAATGGTGCTATTTTGCATCCAAATTTATACAAGTATAAAAAATGAGATCTCAAATCTACACACGTAGCATCAACCTAGATTTCTAGTCGTGTTCTAGTAATAGTAACAATTACCATTAAAAAAGTAACAAAAGGATGATGAACACAGATCACTAGAATTTACTAGTGGAAAATTTACAGTCTTAATTAACCATCTTTGACAAAGTAAGATAATGCATAAATAGAATAAGCTACAAATGTCACCATAAAGCACAATCCAACAAATTTCCTAAGTTGTTGTTTCCTAAAAATAAAATAAAATCAAAAGTTACTTAAAAAAGAATGGAAGAATACTTTCCACAAAGATAACATTTACAGAAAGATATGATACAACAAAAGAAAATTGTTTTGGATGAGATGGGTTGTTTTCTACAATAAAAGAAAAATATATATACTCCTCCTTTTTGTTTTTTCCTGAGCTTAAATTTAAACATGGCAATATTAATACTAATGAAAGCCAAAGCTCTAATAAGACTTAATATAATTTAAAGAATTAGAAAAATCTAACACATGGTTCCATTCGAACAAAACTCCCAAATCATATGAACGATCCAATATAAGATATTAACTTTAACCAGATATTATGCTCATACTTTTTGTAAAACAGTTTGCTTTCTTTAAATAATCGGAAGTTTAGTAACATAAACTAGATCTTAAGAGAATTAAGAAAGCTCTTTTCCAACTTAATCCTGATGTTCCTGCTTAAAACAGATGAATGTTGACATGTATGATTATTGATAAACTACTTTTGGATTCAGAATTGTACTCTTTGTTAAGAATTGCCAACAAATGGCTCATTGTAAAATGTGAAAACAATATGGACTTCAATAACATCTGTAAGTATCTGTTACATTATTTTCTTGTTAAGCCCTTTTAGATATTCTTGAGATAATCAAGTTCCTAGCTTTCTTTTTTATGGAGAATTATGTTAGCTTAGATTTGCACAATTTGTATTACAGAACATTCCAAGTTAATTGACATACTAAGTTAAACATTCCAAGTTAACTGACATGTTAAGTTATTAACATCATAAAAAAAATATATTAGTAGCCATATATCTTTTTTTATCATCATGTGATATAATATTCAAAAGCAATAATTTTTTCAATTTAATTCTGGAGTGCAAAGTAGACAAATTCATAAGCTAAAGCATGGAAACAAAAATTTTGCACTTCTTATACTCACAGGATTTACGACATCTATAGTTGAAGATGATTGTGAATCACTGAATGTCCTCCTTATAAGCTTAGGTACCATCTACTAGAATACATCATGGACAAGATTATATTTAAATTACACATAAAACTGAAAATAATAAAGAATAATTACTAGGAGAGAGAAATGTAACAAGATGGAGATTTTCATAATTTTGAACCTCAGTAAGTTTAACCCAACCATTAGAAAATGACTGAGTGGGTAAGTTTACAATTTCTTATCCCTAAAAAAATTGCAAGTGCACGAATCGTGAGTGTAGCATATGAGATCCCTCAAGGAGTTAGTGAGCTAACTGAATTCTAAGTTATCTAAGACCTAAAGGATAAATCCCTAAAGGAGTTTAGAAAATCATCATCAAACTCAAATCTATCACTTTCAAATCCATCTCATACATTCAAAAGAAAGAATAACAAAGATCATATGAAAATGTCACTTATAAGGGTCGGGATGGATCAGGAATATAACAGCAATAGCAGCCCTTCTTTTTCCCTTTTCCCTTCTCCTCTTCTCTCCTCTTCTTGTGCTTCCTTAGATCTTTCCCAATGCAGCAAAAGGAGGCACACGAACATTAGGCTCTCCCCCTCTCTCTATAGACTTTTCTAATTAGGGTAAAAACTAGGTTTTACCAAGGCTCAAAATTTTTGAAATATCCTTCAAAAAATTAAGTTTAGAATCCAGTCTGCATCTGTTGTCGTACAGGCCACGATCATGGCCAACTGAAGTAGGCCATGATTGTGCCCTGATGAATAGGCCTTTGTCACGATTGTGGCCCTAGGTGCTCTATCAGGCTTCCTTCGAATCTCCTTCGTTCTTCAATATCTAATCTTAAACACTAACAAATACATCAAGGCACCTTAAATACACAAAATTAAAGGTCAATAGCATGCTCTTATCCACATAACACTCAAAACGTAAGTATCTAATGAACTAAATCAATTCTAAACCTAAACATGCATGAATCAATTTATTAACAACTAAAAACATACTAATATTTCTATTACAACATCATGCAACCTACAACTATCAACATCCCAACACTTGAACTTTTGCTTTTCCTCAAGCAAAAATTAGACAATCAAAACACAGACACACAAAACAACAACAACAACACACACATATGCAATAATGGTATAATGGTGTGGATCTTTATGAAATAAATTTAACTTCAAACACAATCCTTCAAGTTGTTCTAACTTATTAACCTATGAAATCTATGTCTAAGCATTTCAAACTAAATATTCATACTAATTAAGACCTTAATATCAAATTCATTCACCCTCATCACTTGCACACACATATTGATAATTATTTGGTCAATCAAATTTGTAACTATCCCTAAGTAGCTTTTCATGAAGATTCAAGCTATTCACTAAGATCGGTAGGATTTATTAACCAATCCTTGTTAAGTCCTAGCCATTGACACATTCACACGAGCCATATCATGCAAACCTAAACAAAACTAACATATAATATGCAAAATTCATACTCAAATAAAACATATAATGCACATAATGCAACCCTCTCCACACTTAGACAACACATTGTCCTTAATATGAGAAGGACAAATAACATACAAGGTGGGAATCAAATTAAAATAATATAAAACCATAAGAACAAAATAAAGAAATAAATGGAAAGATAAAGGTTAGAGCATCAGAACTGCTCATGGCAATTGAGGTGGTGATGGCAATGGTGTCAGAGGTGGAATCTCCATGCCTTAAGCAGTGAAGTATTTGTGAATGCTTTAGATGTCTCGGTATTATTTCCGTTTCTCCTTCGCGATCTCCTTCAACTCCTTGGCATTATCTGCAATAGTTTTGTCAGTGTTTGAAATGGCTTCCATTACCTTCTCCCATCCAGTTGTCTCTTCCTCTCCTGACTCTTTGTTAGTTGATTCCTCCTCTACTTGTAATGGTTCCGAGCTTGAACTAGCTTATCCCAACCTAGTCTTGGCATAAGATTTTGCACTAATGTCTTGAAGTTCCATATTGTGGGACTTTAATATCTTAGCTGTTGTTTAATGATGAGTATTAAGAAACCCAGGAAGATGTATAGTTGGTCCATCACAGTTGACACCATAATACTCCGCAATAGCTATAACCAAATGCCCCATACCCAGATTATTACTTCTATTTTTTATAGTGGTAATAATAGCATTAAAGATGTAGGTGGAGGTGCAAACTTAGATGTTATGGTCTATGTAATGTAATAAGAAAATCTCCTTGATCGAACAATTGTTGGTTTTGGTTTTGTCAACATAAACTTGTGTAATAGTAAGTGCTCAGGACTAAAAATTATGTTAATGTGGGAATTTTTAGATTCAAAATTCTCTAACCTAGTAAGTTCAATCCAATAACATATGGAATGGAAGTCATTATGCTGGGCTACTATAGTCAATTCAGGGAATCCATCGATTTCACACAGTATCTCATAATTAAACTCATACGGTTGACCCTACAATTGAAACCATAAATCCTTAGGGTCACTAAGCTCATATCGTACTCTGCAGTGTGATTCCTTTATCCAGCCTCGACATTTGAACCTTGCCCTTCGATTGAGTGCGCTTGACAGTTTTCTTAATTCTTGATCCTATTAGAATAAGAGGCATGAGGAATTTAGAGAGAGATGAGACTTTAAGGATGGTTACAGAGAAAAATCAGAGGGAATTGGCTTCTTGAGTTAAGGGAGAGAGTTAGAGAATGAGATGTGTAGGAAAAATGAGGGTGCATGTAAATATATAATTTAGGAGGAAATAGGGGTAAATTAGGAGAAAATTGCATGAAATTCATGTATGACATAATTGCCTCACCGCAGGCCATGATCATGACCTAATGGGCTATGATCGTGGCCCTGGAAATTTCTACATTCCTTATGATTTTTGCTTATTTTCCTCATTTCACTCCCGAAGCCCTTCCATAGCTTATAATTGCATCATCATCTCATTGCTTCCCTTGCCAAACCATTCTCATCCAATATGAAAAAAAAAAAGAAAAATAAGAATTCCCAAGTCCTTCTTATGGTTGATCTCTTCTAGTGTTCAACTCATTTCAAAAGCACACACAAACCTAATCTAATACAAAAGATGAACAGATAAAGATTGAAAATCATGGGTTGCCTCCCATGCAATGCTTTGTTTACCATGGCTAGCTCATTGTTCTTTGTTTACTCATGGTGGTTCAAATGGTTCATGTGATGATAGCACCACTACAACTTTCATGAATTATTCTCGAGCTATCGGACTATGCTTCTTCCCACCTTCCTTTTTTGTTTTCTTCTTTTTTCGATCCTTTTGCCTGATCTTTGGTCATTCTAATGAGTCCTTACAAGCATATATTTTTTCAATTTCTTCCCAAGATTCATTGCTCTTTATAGCATTCACAGATTTGATAGAAATGCTTTTAACATTAGACACTTTAAATGACACCTTTTCATTTCCCACTCTCAGAGTCAATTCTCCCCCCATCAACACCTATGATCAATCGGGGGTGGCTAAAAATGGTCTCCCTAGGATAATAAGTGTCTCCACATCCTCTTCTACATATAAGATTATAAAATCTGTGGGAAAAGTGAACTTATCGACCTTAACTATAACATCCTTGACTACACCTTTAGGATGATGGATTGATCTATTAGCTATTTGAACATGCATCCTAGTAGGTGTTGTTTCGCCTAACTCCCTTTTCTTATACAAGCTATAAGGAATCATACTTATACTAGCTCCTAGATCAGCAAATGGCTTATCCATTTTAACACTACAAATAGTGCATGGAATGTAAAAATCTCTCAGATCATCCTACTTTTATGTTAATGTTATCACTTTAGTGGAGTTCTTTGTGTTTAGCAATTTTTCCTCCAACTTCCATTTTATAGATTCTATCATAACAAGTTGTGCTTTTAATTTCTCTATTATATCCAAAATTTCATTTAGTTCAGCTTTCTTTAATTTCCCCATTACCTGAATAGGGTATGGAATCGGAAGTTTATGTTTCTTGATTTTAGTCAGGATATAATTAAACTGCAGGGAACTTTCATTGTTCTTTTTCCTATTTTCTTCCCCATTGTCTTTATCCTTTTCTTATTCATCTCGGTGTTTCTAGGAAGGGTTCCTACACTTTATTTCGACAACGTGTCTGCTAATTAGGTTATTTAGGCTTCCAAATTGTGTATAAAGAAGGCGTGGTTTTTATTACTTGTTCAGATTTTCCTTCTAACCTCTTATGAGCGTCATCCATACACCCAATATTTTCTAAGATCTTATCTAACTTAGATTCCATAGAGTTTGGTTTCTCCTATCGGAAACTAGGTAGTCCTTAACCTCTAACATTGTTTGACTAAGACAAATCTAGGTGATTTTTCCACCCAGGGTTACATATGTTTGATTAGGGGTTGTTCTCCCTCCTTGACCAAATTATGCTCCCATATATTTAACTTGTTCCAATTCGTTGTCTTTCCTAAAAAAGAAATCAATGGTGTCATGGTTACCTTGTCCACACAGCTCACATCTTGGCCGAATAACTTTCAGATGGGCTGAAGAAGAGGCTTTCATATTATTTAGCTTTTGGGTCAAATTATCAATCTTAGTTTTCATTTTAGTGATTGGGTTAATAGCGCTTTTGCTCACAGAGGGTCGTATGTTTTCTACTCTTATCCATTGTCTAAAGACAACTATTACTACTCATTTCCTCCAACAACTCTTCAACTTCAACCACCATTTTCCTTATTAAAGATCCTCTTGATGTTGCATCAATGGTGCCTTGTGTAGATGGGTTCACTCCATTATAGATTGTTTGCAAAAGGAACTCCTTAGGTAGGATGTGCTAAGGGCACCTCCTTTGCAAGTCTTTATACCTATCCTAAGCCTCATAAAGTGACTCCCCATCACTTTGTTGAAAGTTTATGATTTCCTTAATTATCTTTGTAATCTTCCTAGGGGGAAGTACTTATCTAAGAATGCTCGCACTAATTGTTCCCAAGTTGTAACATTCGCGGAACTTAATGAATGATACCATTGTTGAAAGTTTATGATTTCCTTGATTATCTTTGTAATCTTTGTGAGGGGGACGTACTTATCTAAGAATGCTCACACTAATTGTTCCCAAGTTGTAACATATGCAAAACTTACTGAGTGATACCACACCTTCTCTCTATCCATTAGAGTGAAAGGGAAGAGCCTCATCTTAATGAGATCTTCTAAAATACCACACCTTTGCTCTATCTGTTAGAGTGAAAGGGAAGAACCTCTTCTTAATGACATCTTCTAACATCCCATGATATCAGAAAATATCACATATTTCTAAGAAATTGACTATATAAGTGTTAGGATCCTCATTAGTCAGCTTGTAAAATTAAACATTAGTTTGAAGCATTTTTAATAAAATTGGTTTAATTGCAAATAAAGATCCTTGAAATCATAGTTTTGGCTATCTAAATTGAACTTTTAGTAATTCTTATGTTCATGCAATTGCACAGACACAAGAGTGACAAAAACTCCTTAAACTAAAAGAATTAAACTAATCATACTAACTCCCTAACAACGACACCAAAAACTTGATCAAGTGGGCAAGTTTTACAATTTCTTATCCCTCAAAATATCGGAAGTGCATGGGTCATAGGTGTAGTATATGAGTGACAAACTCCTTTATTTACATATATTTTTATATCAATTAGATGGGTTTTTTATCACTATAATTGGTCTTTATGAAATTATTTGATTATTATTTGAATTATTGTGATAAATTGATTTTGGACAATTGATGCTACATTATTTGTAATTTTTAATGTAAGGTACTTCGAGAAATTAGACTTTATAAAGATTGAGACCGTAGTCTAAAACGCAAGCAAAAGAAGAAGAAAATGATAATGTGAGACAACAGCATGGGACATTAAAGAAAAGATCAAAATGACAACATGAAGAGGAATACGAAAGCGTTCGTGGCTAGGAGAATAAGAACATAAACAACAGCGTAGACATGTGTGAGTTTTGAAGGTTTTTAAGGAATAGTGTGTGTGAACTAGAAATTAAGCCAAAAATCATCACATCAGTATAGAAGAGAGGAGACAAAGAAGTGGTGTGTACATAAGTGCTGTTTTGGGAAGGTGAAGAGGGCTAAGTGCGTGCCTGGTACTGGTCTAAGGACATGAAGAGTTTTTGACTTGGGACGTGAAGAGTGTGTGGTGTGTGCATGAACAATGGAGGTTGGACAAGAACTACAAAATTAAATTGTCATATCAAACTAAGAGAGCCGGTAGTGGAGACGTGAGTGGGCTAGAAAAAGAGAGAAGAAAAATGTGAGAGTGTGTGGTTGGATTGGGGGATACTCATGGCGTGTGTTCTTCACAGAAAAGAAATTAGGGATCGAGAGATTTTATCTTTCTTCTCATCTTCCATAATCCAAACCATCAATCTCCGTCAGAGCTCACCTTCCACAATGTCTCCTATGACTTTTCGTGGCTAATTCATCCTAATCCTCTGATTCAATGGCAATGGCGGGAGCTTAGGTTTTGATAGGGGAGTTTAAGTTGCATTTATCTTCTATCCATTTAATTATTTAGTGATTCCTAGGTCTTAGGATAACTATTTAATTATTTGGAGTTATGCAAGGATTATATCTTTGAATTGGAAGATTCCTATGGCTGTGTTATCATTTAGCAACTAATATTGTGCTAATTTTGGTTCAGTTTCATTACTTTATTTTAGCTCAAGACTTTGTATTGAGATTTTGTTGAATATTTGGTTATTATTCAAGGTGGCTTGAATGATTGGATTGTTATATCGGTTGCTAGTATTAACTCTATTTTCTTAATTGTTGAGTAAAATTGAGCATTGGGTTTTACTATGCTTGGTTCTATTTTACTATTCTGATGGCAATTAGTAGATTGGGATTTTGGAAACTATTTTTGTAAAAATTTGAGGTGGCTCAATTGTTGGATTAAAAGCTTGATTTTAACTCTTGGATCATTTGTTTAACTCTAATATATGTTTGAGTGATGATTGCTTGTGTTATTGAATTGGAGGGTTATGTTTATCATTATTAATTACTTGTGTTTTTATTTTTTTACATTCGCTCACTACCATTTCATATCACTCATTTTAAATTTAAAATACCAAAAACAAATCCTTTACGCTTATTCTAATTTATTGCAATTTTAGTGGTAATCAATCAAATCACACCCCATCCTATAGTTTAGGTTGCATTGCATTTAGTTACTTAGGAAATTAATTTCATTTGTGTTGGTTCCTCAGAGAGGACGACTTGATGTTGCAACATATTCAATCCTTGGTTAAATTTTGAAGTAACCTTAAGGCAACATTAGATCATAGGTTATTTCAAGTGGTGTCATTGCTGGGGAACCAAGAAATTGGTTCCTAGTAATTAAGTGTCAAGTAATGTTTGATTAGGATTTTTATGATGAGCCTTATACTTGCATTGGTATTGCATAGTCCATTTCCATTTGCATTTTGCATTTTCTTGGCTAGATAAAAGTTTTGGGTTGCTGTTTTATACATATTGGTGTAATTTTTGACATTCTTTGATTACTTGAGCTTATTACATGTTTTCACACTTTCATACATTGTAAAGTGTATCGTCATCCATACTCATTCACTCATACACACACACACTCTTGCACTCATTAGATTCTTCCTTTTTTTTTTACTTGAATCTTGTTATGTGAGTCAGTTTTGCACCTTGTTCTTTTTGTTATTGTTTATGTCTAGGAGTGATAGGGCTTTACCTCTGAATCTCTTAATTCTTGAACTTGAAAGGTTGGTGAAAAAGATAAGAAGTGAGGGGAGAATAGAGGGGGCAAGTCAAGTTCTTATTGACGAGGAGCATATTTCACAAGAGTTAATTTTGTCATCTAGTGAACAAAAACCTAGTGAGAGAGCTACCTCTAGTGAACACTTGTTTACTAGTAATTTTGAATTTGAGCAAGATACGATGGATGGTGATAATGGTAATAATAGACATAATGGGCCTAATGGGAACAAGGGACATGGTGAGAACAGCATAGGGAATAATGATAAGGATAATAGAAGCATGAGGGAGAATAATAATTCCAGTGTTGATTACGACCTTTATGGCTTTTATATTAATGATGTGAACTTTGAAATTAAAGGAGCATTAATTTCTTCCTTACGTAGATTCCATGGCTTTGCAGATGATGATCCACATAGGCATTCGAAGACTATGCACACGGTGTGTTCTTCTATTAAACCACCCACGAATAATCTTGAAGATGTATTAAGGAGAGCATTTCACTTTATTTTAGAAGGAAAAGCGAAGGAGTGGATTTACACACTACCTCAACATGTCACCACATTGACCTGGGATCAGTTGAAAGGAGCATTCTTAGATGAATATTTTCTTGCATCTAAAACTTCGAGGCTCAAGAAGGAGAAAACTAATATTGTGCAATGAGATAATGAATCCACACATGAATATTGGATAAGGTTTATCACACTTTTATCCCATTTTCCACACCATAATATTTCAAAGAATGATCTAGTGAGCTCTTTCTATGAAGGGCTCCTTCCATATCGTAAGCCCTCAATTCATGCCGTAACTAATGGTTCACTCAGAGAATTTAGTCCCAATGTTGCATGGGACCTACTTCAAAAGATGCCTACCAATGACCCTCAATATGGAGACACAAGGAGGGTGTACAATACCTCTTCGGCTTCTTCCTAAGATATTCTGTTGGACTCCGATTTTTAAGTGAATTTTAGAAGTATAAAAAGTATGAAATAAGTAAGTTTGTATATGAAGTTTGTAATAGATGTGTTTATGTTTCAAGAAAATTGATGAG
>JANZLD010442095.1:0-15317 GCA_026413575.1 Erythroxylum carthagenense
TGGATTATGAAATTGTATAAGAACTTGAGTTATGGAATTGGAAATGTGTATGGCTATGGATTGTGCATATTGGTTTTAAAAAAATATGATTGGTTTTGGGTTTGATTGAAATATAAATTTATATATGAGTATGATTTGAGATATTACTTTGTGATTGGGTTTGGATTCCGGACGGGAGAGTCTGATGATTCTGAGTTTTGTTTGGGGAATTATAGAAGTGTTTGTTTTACAAATTGTAGGTTTTGGGTTTTGTAAAATGCAGTCGTTGTGCTGCCGAGTTTTTGATTCAAATAAAGATAGAGTAAAATAAGAATTGATAACGATTATATGAATTGAGTTTTTGTTGAAGGTTTCGGAATTGATTAAAAGATGAATTTTGGATTTGTATGAATGTATAAGAAGAAGATTAAAGATGGAGACTTTGCTTGTATAAGAAGTTTGTTACGCATTGAGAAATTGATTGAGGATAATTTCCAACACTATTTCTAAGATAATTGTTTCGGATGTCGGATTCGGTTTTATTTGCTTCGATTCGATTCGATTCCACTTTCGATTTTGTTTTCCACATTTTGTGATCCGTTTCGTATCCACTTTATGATGTTTGATTCTGATTTGAATTTTTTGTTGTCGATTCGTATTTCGATCCGTATTTGTCTCGTATTTCTGTTATTCGATAATTCGATTTCGATTCGCATTGTGTTTTCGCCTTATGTATCGACTACGGATTCCTTCGCTTTATGATTCCGAGTATTCGACTTCTTTGATTTTTGCATGCGATTCTGCTTTTGTTTTGTGTTTCACTTTGTATCCAGTCATGTTCGCTCCCCTTTTCCGGTTGGGATCCGGTCTCCGGGTCTGGTCCCAACATTAACTAATTTAGATAAACATAGTCTTATCGATTTTCTTACTACTTGTTTGAGCTATGGTTTTTGAACTATTCTTATTCAATTTCTTCTTAGCAAAATTTAGTAATTATGCTCATTTGTACCAATTGTTAAGGTATTAATTTATTAATAATACATATGGAAACAAAACTAAAAGTTAGCCGACAATGTCTCAAAACCTTTACTCAAGCTTATAATTTTCTTATAACTATTAATGCTTCTATAAAAGCTCTTCAAACTTTCCATAATATTATTAATAATCATACGACTTTATACCCTCAAGAAAAAAGAAGAAATTAAACAACTTTATAAAAGATTTCAAAAACATTATTAAACACATCTATGACTTTTTTGTACTATCTGTAATTACTTACATACTAAAATTATGTATTTTGAAAGTCTAGTATCTCAATATAAAATAGAAAAAGAACATTATGAAGAATGATACAATTATTTACAATTTTTCATTATAATAATGGATTATTACCTATAAAAAATTGAAAATGCTACCCACCTATATCATTCACATAAACAAGATTTACAAAACACGCATAATAGCTTAGTAAAATTATAAAAGATTAGTTCATTAGCATGACAAAAATCACGACAGACTTTTGGGTCCCAATTTCAGAACCCAACTCTTAATCGGAACCATATAACGTGAGCGTAATCTAATGAAGCCTCCTTAACCATCATTGATTCCTCTTTTTGCTCTGATACCATCAATGGTTAGGTCCTGCTTGAATCCAAAACCCTAACCTTGTGAACTCATGACACTGAGCAAAATTTTCCTATAGGGTTATTTCCATGAACCCTTATTAGGCATCATCCCACAAGGACGGCCTACCCATGACAATCAAACATCAAAACAGACTTATTACTTCAACTCAACCATATTACAAGGATATCAATATAACATACATACATAACTGAACTACTTAAATTTATCATTTCATTTCTAAAGCAGCGGAGTTTGAAAAAATTTTATTTACATATCAAAAGCCACACCATTGGCTTATTACAAAATACAAAATACAAATAACAAATTTGTGGAAGTTCCTTTAGGCCCTTGATCTCTTAACTATCACCTGAAGAGGGGACAAAAAGGGAGTGAGCTTGACAGCTCGTGGGCAATAGTTTATAACGAAAAAATAAGCAAAAACTATTGAAAATGTTCACTTGTCATAGAAAATTTTCATATGGTTCATAAAACACATGTTTTTTAGGCTTTCAGCCAAAATTCACAAGTTGCAAAATATGAATGTATCAAATTTGATAACATAATATGAACATATAAACACATCAGAATGGTTTGGGTTATGCAAACTATGTATGCACCCCTCTTGTCATAAGCACATAAGCATATCAAAATGATTCGGGTGGATCCAAAACAGAATGTACTACGCATTTCCATATAATGGTCTTGCGTAGCTATGAACTTATGAGAGTCTATGAAAGAGCTCCATGCCACTAGCGGGTAAGCGGGAGAAGCCTTTAACTTGGTCAACGTGCACGTGACTTAACTTAGGAGATCACCACAAACCTACATAACACATATTTCATAACTTGTAAACATGTTGAACAAAATGGCACTTTTCTGAGACTTAATTTTTTTTCATAAATATGAGATATTTCAAAAATCATTTCTAAAAACCTGATTTCATAAACTTGTATCTTTTCAAAAGAATCATTTTCAAAACCTTTTCATAAATTATCAACACAATTCATATAACAAACATATAGCAATAAATGCAACACTTATGATGCAGTTGGAAACATAAACTTCTTTGATTCAAAGAAAACATTAGTGGCTTATTTACTCTATTATAAACATGTAACCTACCTTGATTTCCTTACTTATGGCCTTGCTAAAAAATGCCTCTTCTCTCGTTCTTCTTGCCTCTTTGATCCCTTCATTCTTCACCAAATGAAGGAATCCTTAGCTCAGAGGGAAGCTCTTCTCTTCCTCTACTTGTTTCCCTTCTTGAACAACCTCAAAATCTCCCTTGAAGACTAACACAATTGAAACCCTAGCTTGTTTTCTCTCCTTTCTCTCCTTCTCTTCTTCTCTTTGTATTTCTCTCTGTTCTTCATGACACTTTCTCTTTTTCCTCTTTAATTTTCGTTCTTCTCTCTTCTTAAAATGCAAGACAACACTTATTCTTCCAATTATGCCCTTAATGATTGAGAAATGTCCTATTTGCCCTTCTATTTATGCCTTATGTTTTTTATACTTAAGTGTCTTTCCAAAAGCACTCTTGAATATTCTGACATAACTCTTTCTTATAGAAAAGTGTTCTCCCTTGTATTAAGTTTCCAATGACACCAAAATCAATCCATTTGGTTTAGAAATCTAAAAGCTAGGGCCCAAACATTTCAGACTGTTGTAAGACTGAAACAATACACTATACCCAACTTCTATCCATAAATTGAAAGTCTTAAAGACTAAAATAGATTTCAACTTCTTCATACTATTTGATTCAATATATCTTTTTACAATCAATACCAAAAGCAATAAAAATCTATTGAGGGATAGAAAAATTGTTAAGAAACTATTTGTTCAAGAATTACTTCATTTGGAGGTCAGAGAACAAACTATCTCGGTAAAAATGTAATAACTCTCTCTATAGATGTCGAATTAAGATCATATTAGAACGATTGCAAAGAGGACTTTGAGATCTACAAATTTGAAGAAGACCTTGTAGTCATATTTTATTATATGAAGGGTCAAAATGGACCAGATGGTAGGATCAAATGAAGCCAAAGGAAAAAGTAGGAATGGGAAAAAGCAGATGAATGGGGAAAATTGCCATAACTTTCCCTACATATATCAGATTTGTGTGTTATTTAGATGGTTTGAAAGAGGACTTCATGTTATACAACTTTTAATAAGACCTCAAGGTAGATTATATATACTGAAGGCCCAAAAATGGAGCAGAAAATAGGTACAAATGAAACCAAATCAAAAAGAAGATGAATGTGAAAAAGCATATGAATGGGAAAATTGCCATAACTTTCCCTAAAGATATCGAATTTGAGTGTTCTTTAGATAGGTAGAAAGAGAACGACAAGATATACAACATTTTGAAAGTCCTTGAAGATAGATTCTATCATTTTTAGGGTCAAAAATGGAGCAGAAAATAGGTATAGACGAAACCAAATGAAAAAGAAGACGAATGGGAAAAGGCAGATGAATTGGAAAAATTGCTATAACTTTCTATACAGATATCAGATTAGGATGTTCTTTAGATGGTTCAAAAGAGGACTTCAATATCTACAACATTTATGAAGATCTTGAAGATATATTCTATTGTTTGCAGGGTTAAAAAATGGAGTATAATATAGGTACAGATAAAACCGAATGAAAAAGCAGACAAATGGGAAAAAGCAGACGAATCGGAAAAATTGCTATAACTTTCCCTACGGATATCAGATTAGGATGTTCATTAGATGGTTTGAAAGAGGACTTCAAGATCTACAACTTTCATGAGACCTTGAAAACATATTCTATCATTGGAGAGGTAAAAAATGGACCAGATGATAGTGTACAGAAGGTTAAACATAGAAGAAGCAGAGGATCAAACATAGAAGAAGCAGATGGTCAAACATAGAGGAAGCAGAAGTCAAACATAGAAGAAGCAGATGGTCAAACATAGAAGAAGTAGAAGTCAAACATAGAAGAAGCAGATGGTCAAATATAGAAGAAGCAAATGGTCAAACATTGAAGAAGCAGAAGTCGAACATAGAAGAAGCAGAAGTCGAACATAGAAGAAGCAGAAGTCGAACAAAGAAGAAGCAGAAGTGGAACATAGAAGAAGCAAGTGGTCAAACGTAGAAGAAGTAGAGGGTCAAACACAGAAGAAGTAGAAGTCAAACATAGAGGAAGTAGACGGTCAGACATAGAAGAAGCAGAAGTTAAACATAAAAGAAGTTGTAAGATAGAAGATAGCAAAACGCAGAAGAAGCGAAAAAGTAGAAGATACATCTTCACAGATGATATGATGTCATCATAGATGATATGACGTCATCACAGACGATACAACTTTACTCTTAAACATCTTCCCTTATAAGGACCATAACTTTTGACTCCAAAGTACAAAATTATCATACTATATATCGTTAGAAAGGTAAAAGAAAGAACCAAAACTTTCTAGAGATAACTTTGTCTAAAACAGTCTAGAACAATCCAGAATTGCCCTCGAATTCAAAACACAAATTTTACATTCATCCACCAATGTACTATACCTAGTTCTCAAATTTATGACAAATTTTGAGATTCTTAAAGACAGAATTTAAATTTAATGTATACATAAGAAATGTAGGAATATGTTTGTAGTTTAATTCAAATCAAGAATCATCTCATTTGGATAACTAGAGAAAAAGTTGTGGCTAAAAGACTGAAGCATAGTCCGTGAATATTTTCCAGATCAACCACCCATTTTGTTTTACAATCTTTCTTTAACACAACTCGTACCAAGATCACCTTATTTACTTCATTTACTCCTCATTCTCAACTCCGTTTCAATCAATATCATCCAAAGAAAAAAATATAGTCCATGACTAATCATAAACACCAATAACAAAACATACACATATGTACATATTCTTCATGAACTTACTACACAAATTAAACTTTATTTTTGCTTTCATTGTGCTCCTAACTCTCACTTTAATTCTTCCCATGTCAAAATCTCTTATCCACCAGAAACACCAAAGCAAAACATGGATTTATCCACATTTCTCATTCACTACTTTACTCTTGTCTGTCATTTCTAATTCAAGAATTTTCATCATTTGTTCTTTACTCATGACTAATCACCAAAATTTATCATTCAATACTTCTAACTTTTAAGAAACGTTCGGGGTCCAACAATTCTCCCACCTCAAAGAATTTCATCCTTGAAATTCTTACCTAAATGATCAACAGATGGAGGTAACATTGTCTTATGTTTTCCTCAGTCTCCATAATAACTTCTTCACTTGAATAATTTCTTCCAAATGATCATAGTCAAAAAGAATCACTCAGTCTTTCAATCACTTATTTAATCATTCACTTTCTTAACGAGTTCCTCATTAGGATTCGGATTACTCACATTTTCCCACTTCCTATGTCAATAACATCAATATCAGATCATATAGATATCTCCCAATATACTTACATTACGAACTGAAGACATCTTTGTTGGTAATACTAACTCATAAGTCAATAGTCCAGTTCCTAATATCTTTATTTGGACCAAAATAATTCAAGCTTAGTTGATTTTTTATCCTAACTTGAGCACATTTTGCCTTCAATCTAAGCACACCTTGACAAAGGTGATATTCTCATAAACATTTTGTCTTTTGCTTCTCCCTCCTTAGCCATCAAACACTATCCTAGCGTATTCCCAATAGGATGAATATTATAGGTTGTTATTTATGCCCCTCTAATAGTCTCTTTGTTCAATCATCTTTATTGGTACGTATACTTCTTATTTCAATCACAACGTATCATTCTTTCTATTTAAAATCAAAATTCAAATCTATTTCAATCTCTTAATTAGATTCACAAATTTCTAAATCCTTAATTTGGGATAAACCAAGCCCCAAATTCTATGCTTCATTTTACTCTAGTTTTGATAATCTTCAATATCGAATTTCTGCTTAAGGTATTTGATATGGCACATAACCTTACTTGGAATTTCTCATTTGTACAATTATGGTCTTTCGATATTTATATCAATCTTCTCAGTCTCATATTCAATTCTCTCAATTTAGTGATTGCCTCAAACTTTTATGATCTGTACTTGTATATATACATCCCAGATGTTCCTTTACATATACTGTCTCCAAAATTTAAAAAAATCACTACTATAGTAGCTTTAAATCATGTATCGAATAATCAACTCATAGGACTTTAGTTGTCTCCATACATATGAAATCACTTTATCCTGCTGCATTGGATTTATCCAAATCTCTTATATAATATCATTGCATACTATAGAATCTCCAAATCTATACAATATAATTAATATCAGTATAATTCCTCAAAATTTTCTTTACTTTCATTACTCATACACGCTACACATTTTTTTTTCACGTATTCAAATTATTCTTCTCAAAATTTTGAACACCTTTAATAAATCATCAAATTTTACTTGGATCACTTTAATCTTCATTACCATGATACTATCGGGGCAATTGCTAACTCAATCAATTATTATCAAACTCGATATGCCCATGATTAACTCTCCTAATTCCTTAAATAACTAATTCCTCGATGAGGTAACATTATCTCGCATTATTTTCAATTTCCCAATTGACTCACCTTTCTTAAATGATCTTCTCCATAGTAGCTACCTTTTCGGCGCAATCATCTATATCATACTTCCATCATGTTACTCTGATTCATCTCATGATTTTAACTCTAGAAATCATAGATTATTTCCTACACCATATCCAAATATAGATCTCATATGTACTCAATCATATTATTCACCAATTTAACCACATTATCAAATATGTACTCACAATAACTAGTTGACATAACCTTTAGAACCTCTATATATATCACTATCCTTTGTTTCATTTTCCATACATACATTCTTAATCAATTTAGGAGCATAAATATATAGTGATCTTGAAATTCACATCTCAAATTCACTAATACAATCTTATACTTGATTATAAATTCATAGTTCAACCTTTCAAGTCCACTTTGCTTGTACACCTTAAATCTTGTCATTTTCACCCTGTCTCTATCTCTTCTTTAGTCAATTAATGGAAATATTTTTACATCCGCATCAATTCAAGTACATATACTCACAAAATTTTATTACTTTATTCGCCGACACAACCACAGATACCACATCTATATCTAACATATCGGACTACGCCATATTTCTTATTTCTAAATATCCTCAAACTTTCATTTTCTCACATTCTGACAGATCATTTTCCTTATCACTATTCTACTTGACACATATTTCGAAAAATGCGATGTATGTTCTCAATTCTGGTGCTTTGATATCATAAATGTTGGGCCCCAATTTCAAAACCTAACTTTTAATTGGAACCATTTAATGTAAGCGTAATCCAATGAAGTCTCCTTAACCATCATCGATTCCTCTTCTTACTCTGATACCATCAATGGTTAGGTCCCGCTTGAATCCAGAACCCTATCTTTGTGAACTCATGATACTGAGCAAAATTTTCCTATAAGTTTATTTCCATGAACCCTTATTAGGCATCATCCTACAAGGGTGGTCTGCCCATGACAATCAAACATCAAAACAAACTTATTACTTTAACTAAACCATATTATAAGGAAATCAATATAACATACATACATAACTAAACTACTTCAATCTGTCATTTCATTTATAAAGCAACAGAGTTTGAAAAAACTTTATTTACATATCAAAAGCCACACCATTAATTTATTACAAAATACAAATAACAAATTTACAGAAGTTCCCTCAGGCTCTTGATCACTTGATCTCTTAACTATCACCTGAAGAGGGGACAGAAAGGGGGTGAGCTTGACAGCTCGTGGGTAACAGTTTATAACAAAAAATAAGCAAAAGCTATTGCAAACGTTAACTTGTCATAGAAAATTTTGATATGGTTCATAAAACACATGTTTCTTAGGCTTTCAGCCAAAATTCACAAGCTGTAAAACATGAATGCATCAAATTTGTTAACATAACATGAGCACATAAACATATCAGAATAGTTTGGGTTATGCAAACTATGTATGCACCCCTCTTGTCATAAGCACATAAGCTTATCAAAATGGTTCGGGTGGATCCAAAACAGAACGTACTACGCTTTTCCACATAATGATCTTGCATATATGTGAACCTATGGGAGTCCATGAAAGAGCTCCATGCCACTAGTGGGCAAGCGAGAAAAGCCTTTAACTTGGTCAACGTACATGTGACTTAACTTAGGGGATTACCACAAACCCACATATCACATATTTCATAACTTGTAAACATGTTGCCCAAAATGGCACTTTTCTGAGACTTGATTTTTTCATAAACATGAGATATTTCAAAAATCATTTCAAAAAACCTAATTTCATAAACTTGTATCTTTTCAAAAGAATCATTTTCAAAACCTTTTCAAAAATTATCAACACAATTCATATAACAAACATATAGCAATAAATGCATCAATTATGATACAATTGGAAACATTAAACTTCTTTGATTCAAAGAAAACATTAGTGGCTTATTTACTCTATTATAAACATATAACCTACCTTGATTTCCTTGCGTATAGCCTTGCTAAAAAATGCCTCTTCTCTTGTTCCTCTTGCTTCTTTGATTCCTTCATTCTTCACCAAATGAAGGGATCCTTAGCTTAAAGGGAAGCTCTTCTTTTCTATATTTGTTTCCCTTCTTGAACAACCTCAAAATCTCTCTTGAAGACTAACACAATTGAAACCCTAGCTTGTTTTCTCTCCTTTCTCTCCTTCTCTTCTTCTCTTCGTTTTTCTCTCTCTTCTTCATGACACTCTCTCTTTTTCCTCTTGAATTTTCGTTCTTATCTCTTCTTAAATTGCAAGACAACACTTCTTCTACCAATTTTGCCCTTAATGATTGAGAAATGTCCTATTTGCCCTTCCATTTATGCCTTATGTCTTTTATACTTAAATGTCTTGCCAAAAACATCCTTGAATATTCTGACATAACTCTTTCTTCTAGAAAAGTATTCTCCTTTGTCTTAAGTTTCTAATGACACCAATATCAATCCATTTGGTTTAGAAATCTGAAAGTTAGGGCCCAAACATTTCAGACTGTTGTTAGACTGAAATAGTACACTAT
This sequence comes from Erythroxylum carthagenense, assembly GCA_026413575.1. Lineage (NCBI taxonomy): Eukaryota > Viridiplantae > Streptophyta > Magnoliopsida > Malpighiales > Erythroxylaceae > Erythroxylum > Erythroxylum carthagenense. The sequence continues at coordinate 9,695 of JANZLD010442095.1, forward strand.
ACCCAACTTCCATCCAGAAATTGAAAGTCCTAAAGACTAAAATAGATTTCGACTTCTTCATGCCATTTGTAGCTCCTTGTCTCTATTTTATATTGAAACTAGAATCATCTTATTCGGAGCTCTACCGATCCAGAAATCATCAAAATACTGAAGCATGTTCAGTAAAATATCCAATTCCTACTCTTCCAATTCAATATATGTTTTTCCAATCAATGCCAAAACCTATAAAAATCTATGGAGGGATAGAAAAATGTGTTAAGACACTATTGGTTTAAGAATCACTTTATTTGGAGGTCTAAGATCAAAGTTATGATCGAAAGAATCAAACATGATTTTACCCCCCAATTATATTGATCCTGTCTCGGGACAAATGGCATAACTCTCCCTAAAGATGTCGAATTAAGATCATCTTAGGACGATTTCAAAGAGGACTTTGAGATCTACAACTTTAAAGAAGACCTTAAGGTCAGATTTATCATTTGAATGGTCAAAACGAACCAGATGATAGGATCAGACGAAGCTAAAGGAAAAAGCAGACGAATGGAAAAAAGCAGATGAATGGAAAAAATTGCCATAACTTTCCTGACAGATATAGGATTTGTGTGTTCTTTGGATGGTTCAAAAGTAGACTTCATGATCTAAAACTTTCAAGAGACCTCAAAGACATATTCTATCTTCTAGATGGTCAAAAATGGAGTAGACTATAGGTACAGACGAAACCAAATGAAAAAGTAGACGAATGGAAAAAAGTAGACAAATGGAGAAAATTGCCATAACTTTCCCTATAAATATCAGATTTGTATTTTCTTTATATGGTTTAAAAGAGGACTTCAAGATATACAACTTTCATGAAGACATTGAAAACATATTCTATTGTCTATAGGGTAAAAAATGGAGCAGAAGATAGGTATAGAAAAAACCAAATGAAAAAGAAGACGAATGGGAAAAAGCAAATGAATCGGAAAATCTTTAAATGGTTCGAAAGAGAACATCAAGATATACAACTTCCATTAAGACCTTAAAGATAGATTCTATCATTTTAAGGGTAAAAAATGGAGTAGAAGATAGGTACATAGGAAACCAAATAAAAAAGTAGACGAATGGGAAAAAGCAGACGAATCGAAAAAATTGCTATAACTTTCCCTACAGTTATCGGATTAAGACATTCATTAGATGGTTTGAAATAGGACTTCAAGATCTACAACTGTCATAAAGATCTTGAAGACAAATTCTATCATTGGGGGGTTAAAATCGGACCAGATGATAGTGTACAGAAGGTCAAACATAGAAAAAGCAGAGGGTCAAACATAAAAGAAGTAGAGAATCAAACATAGAAGAAGCAGAGGGTCAAACATAGAAGAAGCAGATGGTCAAACATAGAAGAAGTAGAAGTCAAACATAGAAGAAGCAGATGGTCAAACATAGAAGAAGCAGAAGTCAAACATAGAAGAAGCAGATGGTCAAACATAGAAGAAGCAGATGGTCAAACTTAGAAGAAGCAGAAGTCAAACATAGAAGAAGGAGATGGTTAAACATAAAAGAAGCAGAGGGTCAAATACATAAGAAGCAGAAGTCAAACATAGAAGAAGCAAATGATCAAACATAGAAGAAGCAGAAATACAGAAGATAGCAAAAAGCAGAAGAAGCGAAAAAGCAGAAGATACATCTTCACAAATTATATGACGTCATCACAGATGATACAACTTTACTCTTGAACATCTTCCCTTATAAGAACCATAACTTTTGCCTCCAAAGTTCAAACTTCTCATACTATATATCGTTTGAAAGATAAAGAAAGACCTACAATTTTCTAGAAGGCAACTTTGTCTAAAACAGCCTAGAACAATCCACTATTGCCTTGAATTCATAATACGAATTTTACATTTATCCACCAATGTACTGTACCTAGTTCTCAACTTCATGACAAGTTTTGAGATTCTTAAAGGTAGAATTAAATTCAATGTCTTTATAAGAAATGTAGCCATATGTTTTTAATTTAATCAAAATAAAAAATCATAACGTTTAGATCACTAAAGAAAAAGTTGTGGCTAAAATACTGAAGCATACTCCGTGAACATTTTCCAGATCAACCACCCATTTTGTTTCTCAATCTTTCATTAACACAACTCGTACTAAGATCACTTTTTCTGCTTCATTTACTCCTCATTCTCAACTCCATTTCAATCAATATCATCTAAAGAAAAATATAGTCCATGACTAATCATGAACACCAATAACAAAACTTACACATCTGTACATATTCTTCATCAACTTACTACACAAATTCAACTTCATTTTTGCTTTCATTGTGCTCCTAACTCTCACTTTAATTCTTCCCATTTCAAAATCTCTTATCCACCAGAAACACCAAAGCAAAACATGAATTTATCCACATTTCTTGTTCACTACTTTACTCTTATCTCTCATTTCTAATTCAAGAATTTTCATCATTTGTTCTTTACTCATGACTAATCACCAAAATTTCTCATTCAATAGTTCTATCTTCTAAGAAACGTTCGGGGACCAACACAGACAATATATTAGATGTAGATAATTTAGAATTAACTGAATCTACCACAATTTTTTATATTAATACATTATTATCAAAAGAAAAAATAAGCAAATTGCCAAAACACAATTAAATCTTAAAGTCGGACAAGATATTAATCATCAGCCATTTAAAAATATAATAAATCGTAAAAAATATAATTTCTTATGGAAAGATAATTCATGAAACACCAATCAGAATAGACCAATGTAATGGACACATCATATCAATCAAGAACAAATTTATAAAAAATTACAAAAAATTTCCGAAGATAAGAAACATAAAATAGGATATATACATCTATCTACTATTCAAATCTTATTAAAATCTACTTTCCAAGAAGGAATAGATTCTCCAATAAGAATGGCTATTATTGATGAGCGCATGAATAATTTAAATGATCAAATAATAGGAATAATGAATCGAAATCTAGGTTATGAAAAAATAAAATTTAATATTTCTTTAAAATTTGGAATTCCCTTATAATCACATAATTTAGATGAAACTATTATTATTGCTTGTAAATTCTATAGAGAAAATTTAATGACTTTAGGATAATGCCCATTTCAATTACTTATCAGATTAGGTATGCTTTAACTAATTCACATCATAGTATTGAATTAAAAAATATAGATAAAATCTACATTGATCAATTATTTGATGATGTAGCAAAATTAGGTACGAATCTAAGAACTAATTTATGAGAAATACTAGAAATAAAATACCCTATTAAACTATTAGAATTATCTAAACCACGATTATCATTTTCTAAAAACAAACCTCTCAAAGAAATTTTTTAATAAGATCACAATCTATAGGGTTAGAAAGACCTATTAGATTTACTGAACTGAGTATAAGTTTAGAAAAATGTATTCAAATGACTGAACCAAAAACAATAAAAAATGAAGAACTAGATCTAAAGAAATAGTTAGGATTAAAACTCAACTAATAGAATTAACATAACATCTTAAAAAATACTTTATGAGTATTACTAAACAATTATCTAAATTATTAGATAGACAAACAAATATTGAAATTCAATTAAAAGAGATAATTACTATGACACAACGCCTATTTGAAAACAATCAAAATTATATGTCATTACAAAAAATTAATGACTTTAACGAAATCTAAAAAAACAATAGAAAAGAATTATGAACAATTATTCAAAATATTATATCCAATAAATGAAAAACTAGATAAAATCTTAAAATTAATAGAAACAAAATCTGGGTCAAAAATATCAAAAGAGTCAGCACAAAAATTGCTATTAGAGCCTCCAACTACACTTACTTTAGTAAAACCATGGAGAATATAGAAAAGATATAAAAAATCAATTAGACGAAATTACACAATTAGTCAACAAATTAGCATTAGAAAATAATAATAATAATAATAGTAATTCTTTAAAATATAAACTCATAAACCCTATTACTGATCAAGATGAAATCATTTAAGGATACGAATCATATCAAGAAATCTATGTAGATAAACAAAAGAATGAAAACTAACTAGAAACAAGTCAAAGTGGAGAAAAACAAAAAAGAGGCATTCATTCAAACCATAATTGGAAGTATAAAACTATTAAAACAGAAGAACTTAGTCATTTTGGGTATTATCGAAAAGATAATAAAATAAGAAAATTTCCTACAAAATATACACCAAAACATATAATAGTAGGACTAGATGGAATTCTCAATTTAGACTGTGTATTATCACTAGAAAAAATTATTACTTAAATGGTCTAATAAATTCGCAATAGTTATACAATTAGAATAAGCTTTCGAAGGATTAACAAATATAAGTACTTTATGGAATTTTATTACCTACAAAACTACTAGTATTGTATTAATTCTTTATTAGATAATGAAATACGAATAAAAAATACTACTGAATTTCTTAATGCTATTGGACCCATAAAAGCTTTTCATGTAGTTACTAATGAAATTTATAAAGAATTTATTAGGAAAGATATAACTTCATAAGGGCAAAATGGTAATTTTACCCTTTGTTGTGCGGATGGCTATAATAAGGTTCTAAATAGGGTTTCCAATTGGAGATAAAATATGCGTTCTCATAATATTTAATAATTCAAGAGTTCAACTAATTGTCTTTAGTGGAATGGCATTTAGTTAATAAGCTAGAATTAATTTTAATGAGATTAAATTAATTATAGGCTTATTGGAGCTTGAATTATCAAAGTCCAATAAGATTCCCCATTTGGCTTCAACGAAGGTTATCAAGTTAAGTAATAAATATAAATGAAGGTTTTAGAAGCCCATAATTGAATGTTAGGCTTGAACTAATTAATGGTTAATTAGAAGTCCAAATGTTTATTTAGAAATGGGCTAAACTTTGGTTTAATGTAACTAATTAGATTAATTATATTAAAACAAAATTTTTAAAGAAAGGAGTAGCAATTTCAGATTTAATGGACTGATTGTGCAGCTGCACATTTGACATTAAATTGCTAAATAAATATGGTCTTTATTATAGTTTATCATCATTAAATGGATCTATGAACTTACCATTAAATGGTTTAATGGTTATCTTTTGATGATGGCATATAACCTATTAGCATTCATTGGATTAAAGAAGAAAGTTGTACATTGGATGGACCATCTTCCTTCTTCTGTCTTCCAAAACCAAAATTGGTAAGTCATATTTAGGTTAATAGTCTTTTCATATAGCCATCTTAAAGATAAATGAGAAAAGTCTCATTTATTGGCTACTTGATGATTGATTAAAGTAAGAAGTGATGCATTAGATGCTATTCTCTTTTTTCATTCCATGCATAACTGAAATTGAGTGTGTAAGAAAGTGTTTTTGCATGGTTTGACTCTCTCCCTCCTTTTATGCATGAGTAAGCCAAAATTTGCAAGAGAAGAGTCTCATTTTTGGTTCATTTCTTTTAAGAAAATCTCCTCCAAACATTTCTTCTCCTTTCCCACCGAAGGAATTTGTTAACCAAGTTGTCTTGGAAGAACAAGAGGTAAAGCAAATTGGTTGAGGATATAACAACAAGGAGAGGATAGATTGACAAAGAAAAGGATTCAAAAGCAAAGGCTTTGGATA
>JANZLD010442299.1:0-15314 GCA_026413575.1 Erythroxylum carthagenense
CTATACACTTATCACTGATGCAAGGTCACTGAATGTGCAATTCGATCATGAATGCACTCACTACTCAATCCATCCAAATTACCGATATGCCCTCACATCGGTAACGGGATGTTACATTAGTGGAGGAGAAACTTGAAGGAAAAGGTGACATGGGAAACCCTATAAGAGCTATAGAAATGGAACATCGATGCCAAACTTATGGATAATGTTCAAGAAGGGAGAGGTGTTATTATGTAAACTATGAAGCCATGTTAAAGACGAAGCCTCAAACTCTTACGAGGGGAAATAAATAGAGTTGTTCTGTTATAATGTTTGAATTCCCTAATCATGCGTCAACTTGTGTAAGGCTATAGGGTCTATATTATAATATATCCCATAACCCTGAGTACGGAATGAATTGTCCTTGATTTCCATCCCATCTCGCACTAGCTTTGTCGCCTCTTTCCTAACATTCTTTCATAACTAATTTGTACCTATAAATTAACCTTGTTTTTCTTACTTGTATGCAAAATACTCATTTGCATCCTCAATAACAATTAGATAGTTAGACCTTATGGTACTAAGATTTTTTATGAAAAGATTAGAGAAAAAGCGTATAACAGAAATTGAAAAATTAAAGATGAAAGTGAATCACAAATAACTCAATTCTAGATAAAATATTTGTCTAGATCAATGATTATAAAAGTAAGGTTGGTGACGACAATAGGTAAAGGCGACTTGTGACGACAAAGGAGATGGCAACCAGTGAGATTAAAATTAGGGCTTGGAATATGGTTTTGTGATTTGAAGATGAGAGAGTTAGAAAAGGAAATAGGTAGACATAACTTTCATTTCTTTTTCATTTTAGTCCTTAATTTTTTATTTCAATTCTATATTATGCTGATATTTGTTGCATCGTTTAGTATAAGTCTGTATCCATTAAAAAATCAATATAGTCTAATACTAGAATTTAGTACAATATTTAATATTTTTTACTTTCTTTTATCAGTACGATTTGAATCAATTAATATTGATGAATACAATACAAAACATAAAAATTAGATCGGATTCAATGTTTAAAAGAACTTGAGATTAATCATATCATATGAATCTAAAATATGGACTAATACTGTGGTTTCATATGATTTTAATTATTAATCGCTCGATTTGTTTTAAATTGTATTATTATTATTATTGTTATTATTATTATTATTATTTATTTCTAAGTAAATATATGGTAAAATTAGAAGTAATATGCTTATGTTTTCTCTCTCTGGAAAACTTTCTCTTCTCTATGGAAGCCTCACCATAGATCATTTCCATAACCTTGTTTCGACTTAAGGCTTTTAGCTTCCAAGTTACCATATCTTTCTACACAATCTGTTACTAGCCTTGTCTTCCCCTAAAACATTCATTGTCTACTCCCACAGCCCGTCCTTAAAATCTTATCCTTCAATCAAACTTATCTCTATAAGGGCCTTCTACTCTTTTTAAGAGCTTTCTTGTTTTGCCCATTACTTTTAATGACCTTTCTTAGTAACTGATTCTCAAAATGTCCTCTAAAAAAGTTATACCTTAACCAAGGTAATGGGCACAACATTCTTGGAAGTAGGCTAAAGCTTATTGTCCTTCCTATTCTTGCAATTTCATGTCTCCTCTTAATAGAATGTAAGCTCTAGTTGACCGAAGGAAAACGCTCAGGAAGGAAACTCTTCCAAACTAGTTAATCGACATGGAAGTTTGAAATAAGTGGTTTGTGAAGGGAAAACAGAAACTCTTCAGTACTCTTGTTGCAGTTGAAGACGATAAAAGTATTCAAATACTGGAGGAGGGCACAAAGTCTTGGCTTACTACTTTGGTTAGGTTTTTCTATAAGAAGAGTATGCTCTTTCTAATGGTAAATGAATGGGATACGAAATTTTGGAAAAATAAAGGTTCATTGGAAGTGCTTCTTGCGAAAGATTATCTTATTCTGTGTAATTTTTCCAACTTGTCTGATGAAAATATAATGATGGAGGTTGACCCCTATCGTAACAACCATTGTTTTTACAACCATGGTGACTACGGCTTGACCTGGATAAGCTAAAACAAAACCAAATCCCTATATGGATTAACTTGCATGGCATCTCCTCAGAGTATTGATCGACAAAAGGGTTAGGCACTGTGGCAAGTTTAATAGTTGCAGTCTTCAGGCATCGTGAGCTAGGAGTTGAGGGTTGTTGAGAAGGCATTATCGATGGACTAGGACAAATAAAGCCAACGTGTTGTTGTTGAGATGTTTCGTTATTTCATGCTATTTCCTATTTTCATGCATTTTTGTTTTCTAGTTTTCATGGCCACTAGGATTAGTGGTGTAGTTTGCTTAGGATTCAAGTTGTTTCCTTGTTATAAATATCTTTTAAGTTGAAAGTAATGGGGAACAACCAATTACAAGAAATCCCTCTATACCTCAAGCTCTCTCTGCTCTCTTATTCTTAAGTTTTCTAATTATCTGTCTTTGATAATTCTACCAACTGTCTAAGTCTGCTTGTATCATTTGGTATTAGAGCCAAATGGTTCCATAGAGACATGAACAAAAACTAACAATGACTTCAAGAATGAGTTGTTTGAATTTATGGCTCAACAAGAAGCTGTCTCGACTCGACAATAGGCTAACTTCACCCAGGTTAATTCCAAATATGACAACCTAAGTTTGATGGTCCAAAATCTTGTGACCAAAATGTAAGCCATGCGATCTACCCACACCACTTCACAATGTCACACTGTTGTAAATCCATTCAACGTAGCTGAATCGTCCCATAATGGCAACGATACCTTCAGGACTTCCATCAAACTCTCCTTCCTAAAATTTGATGGCAAGGATCCACAAGGGTGGATATTCCGTGCTGAACAATATTTTAACTACCAAGATATTCCACCTAAAAGGCAGGTACGTTTAGCTTCTTTCCATTTGGACAAACTGGCACTCCTATGATATCAGTGGTATATGAAGTTTTGAGGTCCTTTATCTTGGGCTGAGCTATCATGACTCAATTTGGGCTGTTAAATTATGAAGATCTAGTTGAAAATCTATAAAGGCTCAAATAAGGAACCACGGTGGCTGTGTACCAAAAGGCCTTTGAACATCTATCCTAATGTGTGGATAGACTGCCTGAGTCTTTCCTGGTTAGCAACTTCATTGCAGGCCTCAAGGAAGAAATCTGACCTGACGTCAAATTGAAGGAGCCCGATAACCTAGTCGCTGCCTTCAAAGCCTCCAGATTGTGGAGGATAAAATTTATCCTCAACGTAGGTCAACAATTCTCCCTAATTCAAATTCCAATTTTTCTCCAAAACCTTTAAATCCAAATCCAGGTTTGTTAGGACCACCTGCACGGACAGGAGGGTCTTCGTCCACACCAAAGTAGTTGTCCCCACAAGAGGCTTGAGAACGATGTGAGAAGGGCTTATGTTTTTATTATGATGAGAAGTTTGTTCCTGGTCATCGATGCACATGTCCTCAACTCTTCATGATCGAGGATGTGACTGACACAATGACCAACGGAGATGATCTGTAACATCCCATTACCCACGTTGAGGCTAGAGCAGTATATATATAAGAGATTATTGAGAGATTAGAAAATGCATTTCATGCTCATGCATTATATGATATGCACATACACGCGAATCTTAAACTTATGTGCATTAAAATAATTGTACATGCATTCATTGACATATTCTGGGTATAATTGTCTATAAATATGATTATATTAAGAATTGTGATTTTTATATGAAAACTGATTTGGATAGTGTATTTAGTAATTTATAATTTTTGTGAATTTTAGAAAATTTGGGTAATTTTTGGACTAGGAAAAATGTCAAGTGGCAAGACAAATGATAAATGGCAGTAGAATTAATTGTCAAATGGAAATGAAAATTTTGATAAATGACTTTAGGATTTATGAACAAGTGTCAATTAAAAGTGGGGGGCAATTGGAGTAGAAATTGGATTTGATTGGACTAGTTAAATAAAAGGACCTAGTTTAAATTATAAGAATTGGACATGTGGCACGTGACAGGTGTCACTTGCCAAGCCATGTCTTAAGATCACTATTCTTTTAATTTTGAAGACCCTCATTGTTTTGTCTCTCATGATGCTTTTAATTTAAAAGACCATTAGGTACTTTGTTCTTATTTTCTTCTTCTCCTTCGTGGCTTCTCTTCTTCTTCTTGATTTTAATTCTTCAAACCTCCACCAACGTTGAACCTTTCATCTATCAATTTCTACTTCCATCCTATTGTCTCTTTCATTTGTCATTAAAAACTATCTCTACCACCTTTAGAAGATGAAGATCATGTGATGCTTGGAAGCTAGGGCTAAGTGTTTTTTTTGAATATTTGGAGCTAAATCAAGTAAGTAGCTTGTTAATCTTCATGGGTAATGTTAAATGAAGGATTTATGATGATAGTTAGAGGTTAAATGACATAAAATAGTGTTTTATGTATGATGAGCGTGAGTGATAAAAAGTTTAAGTAAATGTCTTATTTTTTATATGTATGATGAGTAATAATTCATATATTGTTATAGATATGTTTTTGAGGTAGAATGATCATCATAATGGTGTTAGGATGAGTGAAGAAAATTGATAATGAATGGTATATGCACATGTTCTGTTTTGAGTTAATGATCAAATGTAGATCATGAATTGGTTTGTGAATGATATTGAGTTGAAATGAAGTTGAGAATGAAGAGTAATGAAGTAGAAAAAGTGATCTTTATACAAGTTATGTTAGGTGTAAATCTAGAAAATTGGAATATGAGTGCTGAAAAATGTAGTAGTAATATGTTCACTGATCATGCTTCTGTGAAAGCTCGTAGTGGCCAACTCCTTATTTCGTTGTGGCCAACTTGCAAAATTTTACGAGGATTCCTCTCATGAAACTTTCGCCGTGGCCAACTCCTGGCTTCGTCACGTCCAACTTTCCTGCACAGCTTTGAAAATTTCTTTACCTATGCATACATACTCTCACACACCCATACACTTGCATCCATCACATCTCATCTTTTTACTTGACTTTGTGAGCTTTCAAGTCTATTTTGTTCACTTTTATTCTCTTTTGAATCTTTCTGTTTTAATGATTGAGTTTTAATCTAGGATTTTGGCTTTTTTGTGTGGATGATTTGAATTAAATGGAAGTCCAAAATGGGGTAGATATAAATTAGAAATGTTATAAGGAGAAAAAGAAAAGAAGAAGATGAACAGAATGCTAAAAAATGAAGGAAAGTGCAGGAAATGACGAACATGCGTGGAGAATTTTCTGGTTTTTTATATTTAGTGTTAATTATGGATTTTAATTTGTTTAAGAATGTGCTAAGTTGAATGGGAGTTGAAATGGTGAAATGAAAATGGGGGAATGTACAAAAAAATTATAATCTTCTAAAATCATTTGGGAGAGATTGAGTGATAAATTTGGGACAAAAATGATGAACAATTCTAGAAAATTGATGGAGTATTTTCATTAAACATGCTTTAGTATTTTAATTGATATGTAGCTATCTAAATGGAATAATTCTTGATTTATATTAAACTAAAGACATAGGGCTACAATTTTTCTGAAGAAATCAAATTTTAGTTCTGTCTTTAGAATTCCATAATCTAACTTGAACTTGAGCACATGATATTGTTTCAGTTTAAGAATAGTCCGAATTATTTGGAGTATGACTTTTGGAATACTGAACCAAATTGAATGATCTTAGTGTCACTAGAAACTTAAGACAATGGGGAACATTTTTCTAGAAGAAAGTGTTGCCAAATTACTTCATTTTCATTGTCAGATTAATCAAGTGTAGTATACCCAAAGATATGTTTAAGGAAAAAATCTGAATTGACGAAATGAGTTATGAATTTCGATTTTAATGGTTTTATTGAGGTATAAACCATAATTATAAATGATAATGTGGGTTTGGAAATATGAATGTTTACATGACAAGAATAATAGAGCGATACCTAAGATTGTCATGAACATGCATTGCGCATATTTCATATACATACATGTGCATTAACAAACACTTATAATTGTGCAAAAGTATGATACGGGTATATTGCTTGATATAGAGGAGCAATTGGAACGTCAACATACAGACGTTGTTGGAACTTCTAGACAATAGCTTCAGGAGCAATATGTGAATAACCTAGATGGTTTCACGCAATTAATTGTTCGCTTTAGAATATGTTTTGAATGATGATATGAATGTGATTTGATTATGTTGATGCTAGACAATGAAGGTCCGAGACTTGATCCATAAATGTGATATTGAAGTGCTACATGTATGTGAATGTGACGAACTAAATGGTTTTTGACATGATTGAATGATTATTAGAGATGCATTCCATACATGAATGCATGATCAGATAATGAGAGTTATGGCCTGAGTAGCCACCGAAAACAATCTTAAAGGTCCAAATGTGAATAAGAGCCAAAGGCTCACTATGTAAAATGATCCCTAGATCTGCAACAGATAAGGGATAGTATAAATGAGCCCAATATCCACAATGGATATAGGAAAGTTTAGGCACTCGATCACAACAACGTAATAATTGTAAAAGAGTCACATGAGCATTTCATATACATTTTAATAAGTATGTTTGATTGTTTGAAATGCAAAATTGTCTTACCCTTAAGTAAGAATGTGATATGTGATAATTTATTCACAATGCAAAGATGTGAATTATATGTTATATGTGTGATGTGTTGCATGAATTGAATGAACCATCGATGATGGTTACCTCATTGAGTTTGCAAAACTCACCAAAATTGCAACGTTGATTTTTCAGGACTGAGAGATGACTTTAGCTATTAAGTGTTCTACCCCAAATTTTTCTTTAATTTTTATTTTTTTATTATTCATTTTTCTTAGAATTTAGTCCATTAAATTAGCAAACATGAGTAGAAGTTAGATGTATTAAATAGAGAATGTTACAATTTAATTAGAGTATAGTTAAGGTATTAAATTGAATGGATTAAAGGAGTTAGAGACATAAAAGACAAAAGAAGGGCATAATTGGAAGGACAAGATAAATAAGGGGTAAACAGGAAGAAAATGTGTCTTGAATTAAGAAGATAGAAGAGAGGAATGTCATGGAAGAGAGGAGAGAAAGAAGAAAAACGTGAGAGAAGAGAAAAGAAGAAGAAATCATGGGAGAGCTAGGGAAGAAGAAGAAAGAAGAAGAAAAAGAAGAGGAAATCATCTTGTAAAGGTAAACTCCATTACTTTTCTTCTTGTTTGGTTAGAAAAAGGGATTAGAGAGAGAATGAGTTGTGTAGGAAGAAAGAAGAGAAACCTTAGTTGGATGTTTAAGGATTTTCAACTAGGTTTTGGTTTTTATAGCCTAAATAATCCATGGGTGGATTAAGTTTAAGCTTAATTTTGTTCTTGATTATCAAAACCTTATGGGTTTTCTTTTGTATATTGGATTGAATGGAAAATGTGTTGGATTGAATGAAAACTTGGTTTATTGAAGGAGACCAAGAAAACCCAAGGAAAGAGTAAGAGGAAGGGCAATCTTGAACTTGGAATTTCAAGCAAATTTAGGTGGGTAATATGTTTATGGTTATCATGATAATGAGTCAATTCTTGTTTGCTTGAGTGCTTAAATTGCTTGAATTGAATTATTGTGATTGTTATGAAATGCATGATGATATATTACTATGATTATGCATTAAATGATGTTATGACATTTTGTATGGATCCAAAAAGGAAAAAAGCATAAGAAGCATGAAAATATGATTCTATGATGAAATAGATTTGAGCATAAGAATTTGCTTGTGATTGGGCAAGAGAGGAACCAATTTGTTTTTCACATGCACGTTGACTAAAGCCTTCTCCCGATTGCCTACTTGTGGCGTACGAGATCCTAAGAATCAGACTCGTTTTATTCACGGTGTAAACTTTGATTTTTCTATTTTGTTCCATGAGGACCTCAAGCCATTTGTTTGTGCATTGTATTTTGATTTTTTCAACATTGCACACAATGAAATGTTAAGTTGATGATTATGTGTTACATGATAAGCTTTGTGTGATAATATCTTGAACTATGAGTCTTTGAGATAGAACTGTGGAGAATTTGATTGCTAGTAAATGAGATATATATATGATAAATGCATGAATCATTATCACTAACTATAAATATATTAGCCATTGAGCTGTGTAGCTCAACCCACTATTTTTCTTCCTTTAGGTGCAGAATAAGAGAATCAGTGATCCTTGCAAGTTTGGCAAAAACTCTAGGATAGAGATAGTAACTTTGTAACTAAGTTAGTAACTATAACTTTTGGGATAGCTTTATAAGCATATCAACATGAGCATTCAATGTGATTTTGTATTTTTTACTAAGCCAATGATGTAGCTTTTGATATGTAACTAAAGCTGTTTAAACTCTTTGATTTAGTAATCAAATCAAGATTTGAAGAAGATCTTTGGTGTGTGTTCATAGTTAACTTCGTTGTTGAGATTGTGAATTGTTGTTAGTGATAGACTCAGATGTTTTTGGAATTAAATTAGTATGTGTATGATTTGTTCTTGGATGTTGGTTTTCTGGGTTGTGTTCAAAGGTTTCGCCACAACGAGGCTTAAAGTTCGTCGTGACGAATCTTTCCAAAAGGGTGATTTTATGTTAAATTTTGTATCTTGTCCATGGCGAAGCTAGGCTTTTTCCCATGTAGTAATGTTCCTGAGAGGTGCTTGGAATGAATTTGAGACTTTGCCGCTGCAAACGTCTCCTGAAGGGTCCATGGAGATAACTCCATAATTTTGCCATGGCAAACCCGCGACTACTGCCATACTGAAATTTCTTACAAATCAAATGCTTTCGACTTTTTTTTGAACCATTCTCACCCGACCACCCCTAATTGAACCTCAAGGTTGGGAACGAGACCTGGGCTCAACACTAAGAGATGCTGCAAGAAGTATAGTCTTGTACCTTTGGGAAAAAAGAAGAAATGGCTCAAAAGTCGGCCAACTGAGATTGGAAGATTTGATAGATCTTTTGTGTATTTCCTCTTTCATGTAGTGTATTTTGTATTAGGATATGATGATGTTCATATTTGGATGATATTGAAAACTATCAATGTAAATATTTGGTTTTATGAAATGAACAGAGAAATTTGGGTTTTTAAAGTATGGTGTTTTTCATTATGATGTCTTGTAAGAAAATAAAGAATGTTGAGGCCACGTTAAGTGAATGTTGTGATTGAACGTAGTGCACTATTATCATAAGTTATGTACTAGAATGTCCTCAGGGTGTTCTAGTTCGTATTTTATGGTAATGGGGGTGTTACTTGAACACACCCAATTAGAAAGTAATGATCAAAGTACCTTACCCAAAATTTCATATCACGCCATCACGGGGGGACCACATCATCAAACCATTCTGGTTCAAGGGAATTTGAATGACAAGGAATCTTTAACTCTTATCGATGAGGGAAGCTCCCATAACTTCATTGATCAAAGGCTTATCTCTAAGTATGGGTTACACGTTGAGAAAGACCATAAATTTCAGGTAGATGTGGCAAACACGAACTGAGTTGAGTGTTGTGGGGTTTGTCGTAGGCTATGTTTAACCATACAAGGAAGTCCCATTGAGGTATATTTCTTCATCCTCCTTGTCTCTGCATATCCAGTGGTTTTAGGGGTACATTGGCTGGCAACATTGGGGCCCATTATAACTGACTATACGTTATCCAAAATGTCATTCAAATTGAATGGGGTCCACTATACCTTACAGGGAATGAGCACTCTAGAGATAAAAGCCTTGACTAATAAGGAGTCTAATCAGCTACTTTCTCGCAACCATATGGGTGAGGGATTCATTGTCCAACTCGTATCGATGGATCAGGAGAGTCCAAAACCACCTAACCACCCACCAAATTTGGCTGCTCTTTTATTGGAATATGAAATGGTATTTCAAATTCGCACATCTCTTCCACATTCACATTCACATTCTCATGATCACCACATCCCATTAATACCTGATACTCAACCCATCTCAGTTAGATTGTATCGCTATCCACACTTTCAGAAGACAAAAATTGAACGTTAGGTTAAAGACCTTCTGGCCACAAAACTCATTCGTCCTAGCAGGAGCCCTTTCTCTTCTCCAGTTTTGTTAGTAAAAAAGCCTAACAACTTTTGACCTTTTTGTGTCAATTACCATGTCTTGAACTCCATCATGGTAAAAGACAAATTTCCTATCCCAGTTATAGACGAATTGATGGACAAGTTATTTGCACCCTGCTTCTTTACAAAACTTGATTTCCGTTCAGGCTACCACCAAATCAGAGTCCATGATGATGACATACCCAAGACGGTGTTCCGTACCTACGATGGACATTACGAATTTCTTGTAATACCTTTCAGGTTGACCAATGAGCCCTCCACCTTTTAAAGTTTGATGAACGAAATATTTCATCCTTATTTATGAAAGTTTTTTCTAGTATTTTTTGATGACATTTTCGTGTATTCTAAGACTTTTGAGGATCACTTGTAGCACCTTCAGATTGTCCTTACTATCCTAACACAGTATCAGATGTTTGCTAAGCACAAAAAGTGTGTATTCGGTGTTCACAAGGTCAAATATCTAGACCATGTGATTTCTGCTGATGGCGTTAAACCCGATCCCTCGAAAATTAGTGCTATTCAAGATTGGCCCACTCCTAAAAGCAATCGAGAGGTATGTGGGTTCCTTGGTTTAACTAGGTACTGCCAGAGTTCATTCAACATTATGGTACCATTGTTGCACCCATTCACTGCCTCCTCGAAAACGAGGGCTTCTCATGGTCTGAAGAGGCCGATTTAGCTTTCCATCATCTTAAGGAGGCCTTAATTTGATCTCCCGTTCTAAGCTTGCCCGATTTTTCTCAACCATTCGTTATTGAATGTGATGCTTGTGGGTATGGAATCGAGGCAGTTCTCATGCAACAACATCATCCTATAGTTTACAATAGCGAGGCTTTGAAAGGTGTATCGTAAATTATCTACATATGAGAAAGAAATGTTAGCAGTAGTGAAAGCAAACTAAAAATGGAGACCCTATCTATTAGGGAACTCGTTTGTTGTTAAAATAGACCATCGGAGTTTAAAATACCTTATAGAGCAGCGCATTACTACTCTGATTCAAGGTTGGTGGTTACCCAAGCTCATGGGCTATGAATATAGGATTGAGTATTGAAATAACCTATGATCCGATGTCGCCTTGGAGTTACTTTAAAATTTAACCAAGGATTGCATATAGTGCAACCTCGAGTCGTTCTCTCTGAGGAACCAACAAAAATGAAATTAATTTCCTAAGTAACCAGATGAAATACAACCTAAACTATAGAATGGGGTGTGAATTGATCAATTACCACTAAAATTGCAATGAATTAGAATAAACATAAAGGACTTGTTTTTGGTATTTTAAATTTAAAATGTGTGATATGAAATGGTAATGAGTGAATGTAATAAGAAGAAAAACACAAGTAATTAACAATGATAAACGCAACCCTCCAATTCAATAGCATAGGCAATCATCACTCAAACATATATTGGAGTTAAGCAAATGAACTAAGAGTTAAAATCAGGCTTTCAATCTAACGACTGAGCCACCTCAAATTGTTACAAAAATATTTTCCAAAATTCCAATCTACTAACTGCCATCAGAATAGTAAAATAGAACCAAGGATACTAAAACATAATGCTAAATTTTTACTCAACAATTAAGAAAACATAGTTAATACCAACAACCGATGTAACAATCCAATCATTCAAGCCACCTTGAATAATCACCAAATATTCAATAAAATCTCACTACAAAATCTTGACCCAAAATAAAGTAATGAAATTGAACTGAAATCAACACAATATCAGTTGCTAAATGATAACACAATCATAGGAATCTTCCAATTTAAAGATATAATCCATACATAATTCCAAATAATTAAATAGTTCTTAAGACCTAGGAATCACTAAATAATCAAATGGTTAGAAAATAAATGTAGCTTAAACTCCCTTATGAAAACCCAAGCTCCTGCCATTGCCATTGAATCAGAGGATTAGGATGAACTAGTCAAGAAATTTCATGGAGGACACTGTCAAAAGTGAGCTCCAATAGTTAGCCATGGAAAGTGAAAGATGATGGTTATGGATTTGTGGGAGATGATGGAAGAGAACTGAAACTTGGATCCCCTTTCTCTGTAAAACAACTTCGTTCGTGTTCTGCTCTTCACGTTTGCGTTTTTCTCCTCTTTGCCTAAAACCACGCATGCCACTCCTTTCTCTCGCTAGACCACGCACCAGCTCCTCACGTTCCCAGACCACACACACACCTACCGCCTGATGCTGTAGCTAGAAGTGACTAATTAATGTTGTAGTTTCTAGTCCACTGTGACTATTCACGCACGCCTCTCTTTATATTCACACGCCAGAACACACATAAAACCACTTCGTCTGTCGGCTCTTTGTATATTTTAAAGTGACAATTTATTTTTTTTTGTTTTGATCCACACACTTCTGTTCACTCCCAACCCTTATGTTTTGGACTGCACCCTTTCTTTTTTTTCACGCTGTCATTTCTCTTGCTTTCCCCGACCACATTGCCTCTCTCATTTCTGTCTCAACACGCTGTCATTTCTGGTCTTCTATTTTCAAATGTTTTAATGCCTTGATCACTACTTCTTTATCTTTTGAACTCTAATTTCTCCAAGTACCCTATAATAAAATTTACAAATAAAGTAGCATCAATTGTCCAAAATCAATTTATCACAGTTAAACATAAATTAGATGTAAGGCACAATAATTCAAATAATGATCAAATAATTCCATAAAGACTAATTATAGTAACAAAACTCATCCAATTGATATGAAAATATATGTAAATAAATGAGTTTGTCAAGTATAAAACTGGAGCCACAAACAATGCAGCTGATTCTTTATCAAGTAGTGTCGAATTGATGTTTATTGTTGAGTCTAGACCACAGGTAGATTGGTGGTCACAATTACAGCATGAGTGCGAAGCAAACCCGTTCTACCAGCAGTTTGAAGGGGACCCTCGGGCCATACACTGTGAAGGAGTTTGGTTTATAGATGCCAAGGTATTGTTAAATCCATCTTTTTTTCCCTTATTCCTGTCATATTAGAGGAGATGCACTGTACTCCAACCGGAGGCCACTTTGGTTTCCAGAAAACATTATCTCAGATTCAATCTGATTTTGGTTGGGAAGGAATCCGAAATATGTTACAAAACTTTGTTCAAAAATGTTTTGTTTTTCAACAGAACAAATATGACAACTTGATATCAACTCGTTTGCTCCAACCATTGCCAATTCCTGAGCACATCTAGTCTTAGGTGACCATGGATTTCAGTGAAGGTTTGCCCACTTCCGGCGGGTGTCAGGTCATCATGGTGGTGTTAGACAAGTTATCCAGATACTCTTACTTCATTCCTTTATCTCATCCTTTCTCTGCCTCCACCGTTGCTAAGGAATTTATCTCCAACATAGTCAAGCTTCATGGGGTACCCACTTGCATTCTCACTGATCATGACAAGATTTTCATGAGTAGTTTTTGGAAATCCTTCTTCCAGCTACAAGGCACCAAGTTACAAATGAGTTTTAGCTACCATCCCCAGACCGACGGGCAAACTGAGGTCGTTAATCGAACGTTGGAGCAATATCTTCATTATTTTGTCGGGACTCATCCTCGCAAATGGAAGGAATGGCTGCCATGGGCAGAGTTTAGCTTCAACACATTGTGGCACTCTTCAATTAATACAACACCTTTTGAAGCTTTCAATGGAGTGAAACTTACAACTTTGTTGAAACATGTGTCTGGAACGAGATGAGATTTTAAAGGATCTACGGGTTACTTTGCACCAAGCTCATGACCGAATGAAGAGCATGGCTGATCACCATCGTCAGGTTGTCTAGTTTGAAGATGAGTTTGTGTACTTGAAACTCCAGCCCTACTGTTAAACTAGCGTTGCTCTTCAGTCCTCTCTCAAGCTATCTCCTCAGTTCTTTGGCCCATTCAAGATCATAGGCAAAATTGGACAAGTTACTTAACATCTCGATCTTCCTCTAGGATCACATATTCACAATGTGTTTCATGTGAGCCAACTAAAGAAACATGTGGACCCTCTTCCCCAATCTCCCGCAACTCTGCTGCCAACCATTGAAGATATTCCGGCCTCACCACAACCTGAGGCCCTCTTGGATAAATGTATAGTAATGAAGGGAAGATATCATCCCTGGACTGAAATTTTGGTGAAATGGACTGGTACATCAATTGAAGATTCAACCTGGGAGGAGCTACGATGCTTTGGTAAGAGTTATCCGACTTTTTCCCTTGAGGAAAAGGGTCTTTGAGGAGGGGTGGAGTTGATATGTTCACTGTGTCCCTTGATTGCCTTGCCATGTGGTAGGCTTTCTTTGGACCATGTTGGATGTGAGGCGAAGCTTACATGGCCAGGCAAGCTGAGTTGGACATGGAGAAGTAGTTGTAGACTTCAGGCATCATGAGCTAGAAGTTGAGGGTTATTGAGAAAGCATTATGCCGATGGACTAGGACAAATAAATCCAACATGTAGTTGTTGGGATGTTTCCTTATTTCATGCTATTTCCTATTTTCACACATTTGTGTTTTCTAATTTGCATGGCCAGGATTAGTGGTGTAGTTTGCTTAGGATTCAAATTGTTTCCTTGTTATAAATATCTTTTAAGTTAAAAGTAATAGGGAACAACCAATTGAAAGAAAACCCTCTATACCTCAAACTCTTCTCTCCTTTCTTATTCTTAAGTTCTTTAATTCTCTATTTTCCTTAATAACTCTACCCACTTTCTAAGTCTACTTGTATCAATGTGATCCCAGCAATAAGGTTAAATAATGATAATTTGCTTTTCAAAGATTTAATTTGGTTGTCTTACCAATAGAGACATAGGCAGATCCCCTTAAGAAAAATAGATAAAGATATGGAAAAGATTTAAAAGAGGAGATTATAAAGAATTAATGGGGTTAAAGTAGGATAGGTAACTGACATTTAAAGAAGCAATAGGTCAAAGTCAGAAGAGTAAGGACAAAATCCTTAAGGAATAAGGAATGAAAGAGGAATTAAGGGAGAAAAAGGCATGCAATGAGGATCTTAAAGGATTAAATAGCTACCCTGAAGTTGTGCAGGATATAGACCCTTCACTAAGGATAGAAGGTAAAGAGGAGAGTACCACTAATATATAGAAGTGTTGGACCCTGAAATTTTCTTGGAAAATAGAAATTATAAAATGAATGACATAGGTGCTTTTGAGTATGTATGTGTTGTGGGTGTTTT
>JANZLD010442715.1:0-15305 GCA_026413575.1 Erythroxylum carthagenense
CACCTGAAATAAATTTCTTAACCAATTCTATATATTTTATTATTATCAAAACATAAGTAGGAATTAATTTGTCAACCGCCATTGGTCCAACAAAGATAATACCTATATCTATAGCATTCATTCTTTGAGTTTCTTCAAATTCATGCTCTAAGGATATGTAAACCAGATCGAAGGAGAAAGATGAAATTGAAACTAGAATTTCAACTTACCTTGATAACTTCTTTCCCTCTTTTCCCCTTTTTCTCTCCTTCACTTCTCATTTTCATTTTTTCTTCTTCTTATAACCTTATGGCCAACGTTCACTCTCACTTTTATTGCCTTTTTCATCCGTTTTTTGTAGAAAATTAAAAGAAAGTCAAACTAATCCATTTGTCAACATTCCATTGGTCCATATGTCACTATTCTATTAGTACATACATTCCTTCTATTAGTCCAGATGTTACAATTCTATTGGTCCATATGTTACTTACTTTAGGCTCCACATGTCACTCATTTTAAGCCTCTATATGTCACTACTTGTAAAGCTGCACGTGTCCCCACTCTATTGTTTCACATGTTGCCATTCTATTGCTCCACATGTCACCATTCTATTTCTCTACATTTCACAAGTCTAAAATGTCATTTGTCACAAATTTGAAGGACCACTTGTCGTAATTATACTCAAGCCATTTGTCATCCATTTAGCCATTTGTCACTTATTCCTATTTCCATATGTCATCGTTTCGTAGGCCTAATCAACCTAAATTCCCATGTATCAATTTGTCTTACTCTTTAATATTTTTCTTAGACTAGATGCATATATCACTCATTAATTACTCAATTGTAACAATAAATTCCTAATTCACTAATTATAATCCATCAATTCATGTTATTAGTAAATCAAAATGTAAAAAATTGGGAATGTGCATTCATATCACATTCATTTTTATTCCATACCTAAGAATTTGTCAATTAAGTGTATATACTATCTTGTAATATTTTATAAATCAAAACTCATATGTGTATACGAATATTATGCATGTGAATGTATTTCACCTTGTAAATTCTTAAATGAAATAACTCATGTGACTTAATCTAACAGTTTAATCTCTTAACAATTTTTGGAGGCAGGATATTACCCACATAATTTGTTCACATAGTACCTAAGGTGTCGATCCCAAGAGGAGGGATAAGCTAATCCTAAAATCTAAGGCTAGAACGATTCACAAAATTCAAAAATGTAACAGAACTAAAATAAGAATTCAATTCAAGCAAGCAAATCAATTTAAGAATCAATCACAAAAATATTAATAATTTAATAGTTTCAATACACACTCAAGAATCAATATAAAGGAATTACCAATTGAGATAAAGGAAATTTTACCTACTTTTAATGCTAACCTAATTGATTATGAATTACTGGATTATTGGTTTTAGATGATCTTAGGGTTGATTACTCTTTCTCTAGTTATAATCATTAACCCCAAATTATAAACCCTAATCTGATTGTGGAAATTGCAAGTTCTCAATTAATCACACCATGATTGTTACAAAAAGCTTAGATGTTGACCACGATATGCCATGATAATGAGTTGTCGTTTCAGCCTAAGTGTCTCAAAAACTTCTCCGTTCTTTGATGTTGACCTTGAAACACTAACAAACACGTCATACCTCAAAAACATAATAATTAAGATCAAAGACTTGTACTAACCCATAAAAACTTAAACATAAATAATTAACAAACTAACACAATTTTAACCTAAATACATTGTAAATGATTGAATTAACAATTAAATACACATTAAACTAAGCCTTAAAACATGATGCAATTTACAATTAACATTAACATACACATTGTCTTCAAACAAAAAAACAATTTGCTCCTAATCTCATTACTGGAATATTTTCTGGCAGATTCTGGATTGATTCCACATTAATATACAACCTTGCATATCCAACTCTTTTCCTTTGGGCAGTATTTTCATACACACAAAAAGGCATGCCATAGTAACTTGCTATTATGCTAAGGCCTTTGATAATCCAATATTCATATGGGACATTATACAAATGTACCCATAAGGGAACAACTTGGTGTTTAATGGAATCAGCTTGGATCCCTGGTCTCCATGGATGTAAAAATAAAGATTGATTCTGGATATGCCAAGGGCCCTCCTCCACCACTTTTACAGCTACATCTTTAGATAAAAAGGTAAATAGCATAATGTTTTCTTCTACTATAAGTACTTCATGTAAACCTTTGCTTTTTCACATAAATTGTGCTAATTTTTGAATAATTGGGAATGTTGGTCTTTTATCCCAAAAGAAGCCAATAAATGAAGGTTCCTATGATTTTGCACCAGCCTAAAGGAAATCTAACTTAAAGGAAACTACTATTCGGCCATCCTTCTCTTTCAAAGGGTAGTAATGTAAGGTACAGTCCTGCCCCTCCCTTATAATTTGTTTCTAGCTTTTCCTAACTTGTTGATGTACTGCAGGAGCAAATTGATGAGGAAGAGAGGAGCCTTTTGCATCCTTTGAGGGAAAAGGAGGAAAGTTAGTGGAGGACAAAGGAGTAGCTAACATGTCTGAAATTCAAAAGACTTATTTTGGCAAAAAGCAGAGGGTGAGGGCAAATGGTGCAAAGGACAGTAGCTGGTAATGTGAAAGGAGGGAAAAGGCAGGAACTTAGGAAATGGAAAAGAAGTGCGGGAAAGACCAAAAAAAATTACTAGCATTAACCTTATTCTTATATCTAATTGATAAATAATGGGGAAGATGAGTAATCAAATTCAAAATTAAATAAATTAAAACAATTAACTAACCAAATTGAAGATTAAACTAAAAAACAATTAATGAATATAATGGTACAAGAATTTGAGGCCTCCATAAAATTTCTTATGCAATTAAGACTTCACACATCAATTTAATCTAAAGTTCATTAAATCATGAAAATTCCTCACTTATGCTAATATCTTTTTTAGGATTATTAACAACTAATCATACCTTAATTAATCAAAATTTATTACTAATTAAAATCCCCAGATATGCACTAATACAATTTATAAATTTTGCTTTTGGGTTAAACTCTAACCCACAAGATTTATATCAACCTGTCTCTAGGTTTATATGTAACCCCTTTCAGTTATACTAGATCCATTAATATAAAGGATTTCTTAACCTCAATTGCATGAAATCAAATATGAATTAACAAATTGACAATATTAATTGAAGACTAATAATGAACATGATGTGTGCTAAGCACACTAAAAATTAAAACCTAACTTTACACAACTAAACTTGTAGTAATGGTGAGAAAGGAGTTTATTCACAAAGAGCGTATAACTAAGTTTTTTATTGAACTAATGAATGTAATAAAATGATAGCGGTTTTAATAAATTCAATTAATCCAATTAAATCAAATTAAACTATCAATCACAAGTTAAATCAAACAATTCAAATTCACAAAGAGTAATTAATATATTTAAGCTCAGTTATGAGTTTAATCTCAACCTTCATATGAATATGCATAATCAAATGTAATGTTGTTCTTGTCCTTTTCCTTGAAACTATTAACCATACATTAACAACAAACCCTATTAATCTTTATTTTTCCTTAGATCGTGATCAATTAGAATAAGCTCTTTAATTGGATTTAGCTATCAAACAACTTAAAAGAAGCTCAAGATTTAGTGAGAAAGTAGTATTTAGAATTAGAAAAATAGATTAATCTAAGAAATAATCCCAAAAAGTTGAATTATTTAATGTATGATATGTAATTCCTAATGATGCATGATTATTAATTTACCACAATTGAATCAAGTTTAATAATAGTCATGAATTGTAATCATAATTATGGTAATAAATCCATATATGAATGATCTAGCATGCCTTATCTAAATCATTTGCACATGAACCATAAACATTAAACACAAAATAACACAATCAATTTCAAAAGAGAGATAGGAACAATGTTGCTGAGATTAAAAAATGTATAAATATGTTACTAAGCCTCTATATACCATTTGAACTAGAAGGAAGAGAATTAGCCATCATAGTTCATCAAGGCAGACGTACAATAAGCATTACTCAGCCTCTATATCCCCTTTCAACTAGAAGGAAGAGAATTAGCCATCATAGTTCATCAAGGCAGACATACAATAAGCATCACTTGATGTCTCTCATGTATATCCCTTTTTATTTGCCTCTTAATTACCTTCTATACTTCAAAATTAAGGTTTTAGAATGTACATGGTCAGTCATATAGCTATGTAGGTGACTGTGTACCTTAACTTTACATTAATTCTTTAAACGTTGTGAACATACATGTTCTTAGAGTTATATAGGCAACATGCATAGCCATAGGCATGTGTGCTTCCACATGATTGAAACAACTAATAGTGGTAGATTGCATATGTTTTAGTAGGATTGTATTATTTAGTTAGACATTTATTTTTTAGTGTTTTATGGGTTAGAGTATGCCATTGAGCTTAAATTTTGTATATTTGAGGTGCCTTAATGTGTTTGTTAGTGTTTCAGATCAAATATTGAAGAAAGGAGGAGAATCGGAGGAAGCTTGGAACCCGATCTAGGACCATGACTGTGACAAAAGCCTATGCGTTTGCCATGATCGTGGCTTCCCCTACCATGATTATGATAGAGAGCAAAATCTTGTGCCACGATCATGGCTTGTGTGATAGAAGATGTGGACAACCTTCCAAACTTAAGTTTTCGAGGGACTTTTCGTACTTTTTGGGCATGGGAAAACCATAGGATTTACTATAAATTAAAAATATTATATAAAAAATAAAAGAGAAATGACCTAGAAAGGAACTCTCCAATCTACCATTTTGGGAAAACTCCAAAAATAAAGAAGAAGAAGAAGAGAGAGAAAAGAGAAATGACCTAGCAAGAAACTCTCCAATCTTCCATTTTGGGAAACTCCAAAAATAAAGAAGAAGGAGAGAGAAAAGAGGAAGAAGAGGAGACAGTAGGTGTTCTGCTGTTGACGCTTTCTCAAGCATCCCGATCCCTTTCCAAAGTGTATTTCATTCATCTTAATGTTCTATTTCTTTGAATGTTGAGATGGATACGAATATGTTGATGGATTTGGGTCTGATCATGATGTTCTAATTTTCTTTAGGGATTTTGACTTGATTTAATGTTAATATAGTTATTTTTGTGTTTAATCATTTACGTGTTATGATTAGTTTTTGTAACTTCATTCTTCGGTAATAAATTGAGATAGTGAATTGAATGTAAAATGATTTGGTTGGGTTAATGAAATTTAAGTTATCCAATAAACTACCTAATTAATCAAATCAGTTATTCTACGGAGAGAGATCTCATGTGAGACCTAGTTGTTTTTTTAGAAAGTTTAAGAATTGATTAGGGATAGAGCTGTTTATAATTGAGAGATATCATGTTCAGTATTTAACCTAATTAGGGATTATTAATTAGGGTTTGTGATTATAACTTAAAATAGAGTAATCCTCCCTTCGATAGTCTAGAACTGAAACCTTATGAACACATAAACGACTAGGTTAGCATTAATGATAGGAAAAATCCCCCTTTCTTATAATTTGGAACTTCTTCTTGTGTTATTTTTTCATTGTGAATTTGGTATAGCTCAATTTAATTTATTTTTTGTTAAATTACAAATTAATTTTCTGTTAATTACCTTCTTATGTTTACTTTTCTATCTACTTTTTATTTTCATTTTTACAATTCTTAGGGCCTGAGATGACTTAGAATTGAGTTAGTTCACCACTCCTCGAGGGATCAACACCTCATATACTACACCGCTTCTAGAGCCCAACTTGAATGTCCTAAAATGTGTGCTTGTGCTTGTTACCATGTAGAAAAAAGATTTCTTACTACTATCATCAATACCATTCATGCAATCTTTATCAATCATCACTTTATCAGCTATTCTTAATACCTCAAGAAGAATAATTTCTATCATTCTTACAAGGTCATAACATTCTAATTACCAAAACTCAATGAAGTAGTAGACATAATTACTGTCACATATGCTTAGATGTGCATCATCAAATCATCCCATTTTGTCCACATATTTATTTCCCTCAATTCACAAATTTATATCTTACATGATTGATACTTTGATCTCCATTGATCCTAGACGATATTTTTCTCTTTAACTTTGAATTCATTACTTATTGTAACATCATCAACAATCTCAATCTTTCCTAGATTGATCATTAAAAGAACTTTCATATGTTACTCTAGTTTCCCCTTAGACATTAAACTATGGGAACTATGACTAACAAATATCCATTAAGTCATAGGTTTCTTCCTATATCATCTCCACACATCTAATACATAAGTGCTAAATATTCTCACTTGTTATGGTGACCCCATTATCAAATATGTTCTCACAATAACAATTCAACTTAATCTTTTAAACTTCTATATATGTCTCTATCATTCTTCTCATCTTCCAGTTATCCTTTATTGCATCTTACATATGTATATTCGCCATTGATTCAAAATTATAGAAGTATAATAATCATGAACATCTAATCTCAATTTCACTAACACATTCTTATGATGGATCGTAACTCTTGTCACATTTTTGTAACAATCATTTCGGTTCCAATTTCATCTTCTTAAGAACATAACAATTTATGTTTTCCTTACATTCTACTTGTACACTTTAATCTCATCATTTCTACTTGTCTCCCTATTTTCCACAAACAATCCATGCTAATATATTCATATCCATATGAAATTCAAGGATACACCTTAAATCTTTTCATTTCCACTTATGTCTCTATTTCTTCTCAGTTGATTCATGCAAATATTTTCAAATCCATATCAATTTAATTACATATTCACAACAAACTTTCGCCACCACATTCATTTACATAATCACAATTACTGCATCTATATCTAATATGTCGGACTATGTAGTATCCACAAACTTTCATCTTCTCACATTCTGCCAGATCATCATTCTCTTCTTACTATTTCTATCAGGTCAAACTCTTAACAACTACTCATGCGTCTAACTCATACATATGCATCTTGACTAAGGATCAGTTGCTACTGCATGCTAAGATATGTCAAAATACATGTAACTTGATAAATATTTCCAAAATGTCCTTGTAAGATCCTAATTCTAGGCTCTGATACCATAACTATTGGGCATCGATTCTGGAACCCAACTCTTCCTCTGATACCATAACTGATATACCTTGCTTTCAGAGCTCAACTTTCAGAGTCATGAGAACATCTACTTGTGGTTGTTACCCTGTATGGTTATTCTAGTTATCCCTCATTAGTCATCCTCAGTTCATCTTCATTATCTAATACCGTAAGTGTCGGGCCCTATTTTTCGAATCATTCTTATACTGAAGAAACTATTATATGCACAACTTCCATCTAGATACTGAACATCCTAAAGGCTAAATCAGAATTCCACCTCTTCATTTAATTTGTAAACCTACATCTCTATTTTACTCCACATTGAAAATCATCTGATTTGGAACCCTACAGACCAATATATATTCAAAATGTTGAAGCATGTTTTGTAAAATAACACCAGTTCATACTATTCCAACAGATTCCTTAAATTTCCTTAATAAAAACCTTTTTCCAATCAATTTAGAACACTTGAAATTTTATTAAGAGATATAAAAATGTGTGACGAATCTATTTCTTTAAGAATCACTTAATTTGGAGGTCAGGTTATGAAGTTATGGACAAAAGAATCAACCATGCTCATATCCTCAATCACATTATACTTATCTCTGAACAATTGGAATAAATTTCACTAGCAAGGTCATATAAAGGTTATTCTTAGAGGATCTAAAAGAGAACTGCAAGATCTACAACTTTTATGCAGACCTTAAAGACAAATTCTATCATTTATAGGGTTATAAATGGGACCAAACAATAGAATCACATGAGCAGCGCACCAGACGATATGACGTCAACATCAGACAATATGATGTCACCAGATGATATATCATCACCAGATGAAGCATCCTCACCATATGATCCATCCTCACTAGACAAAGCGTGATCATCCTCACTAGATGATACATCCTCACCAGACGACACATCATCAGACGATTCGTCTTATACTCTTGAGCATCTCCACTTATAAGGACCATAGCTTTTGACTCCGATATCAAAAAATTTCACACTTTATAGCGTTGGAAATCTAGAAAAACAAGCTATAGCTTCTATGAAGTAAAATTCATCTTAGATCAATCTAGATTTTGCTCTAAAGTTAGAACACGAACTTTTCCCTTATGGAAGACTTGAAATTTTGCACTATGCAAACTTAGAATGTTCTCAGCATAACCATTCAGCTATCAAAATGATTTCATTAAACTCTTGAATCTCAACTCATTTATCTCATCACCTTCAACTACATCTAATCAGTCGAATCTTCCTTTCCACAACATCTCACTTATGCATACAACATATATATATATCAACGATTTATGTTCCAAAATCATCAACTTAAGTTGATTACTTCATCACATATATCTAATTTCAACTCACATCATCCATGCGCCATTCACATTTCATTAACATCATAAGAATAAAGTTTTACAAATCTTTAATGGCATTCTAAGCCACATTACATCATCGTCTCAAAATCTCAAATTACAAAAGGTCCTTGAACAAACAAACTTGTTGTTTTCCCAAAATCAACTCAAAATACAAAATAAGCAAATTTGGAGAAATTCCCTTAGGCTTTTGATCACTTGATCTCTTAGCTACTACTTAAAGATGGGATAAAAGGAGGGGGTAAGCTTGAAAACTCGTGGATAACAATTTATAATGAAAAACAAGCAAAACCTTTGAAAGCAATTACTTGTCACAGAGATTTCTCTTTGAGTTCATAAAACACATGTTTCTTGAATTCTTATCTTGTAGTTAAATTTACAAACCATAAAATATGAATGCATCAAACTTGTTCACATATCATAAGTACATCATAATGGTTTCAGTTAATCCAAAACAGAACGTACTACACATTTCCCCTAAGGATCCTGTGTAGCTGTGAACAAAACGTACTAACGCATTCCCACATAATGGTTTTGCGTAGCTGTGAAGTTATGGGAGTCCATGAAGGAGCTCTATGCCACTAGTGGGCAAGTTGGAGAAGCCTTTAACTTGGTCAATGTGAACATGACTTAACTTAGGAGACCACCACAAACCCACATAATCATGTATTTCACATCTTGTAAACATATTGCCCAAAATGGCACTTTTCTGAATCTTGACTTTTCATTGACATGAGATATTTCGAAAATCATTTCTGAAAACCTGATTTCATAAATTTTCATCTTTTCAAAAAGAATAATTTTCAAAATCTTTTCAAAAATCATCAACACAATTCTTGTAGCAAACATATAACAATTTCTCAATTCATTCAAGAAGCAATAGATGCAACACTTATGACGCAATTGAAATCATTAAACTTCTTTGATGCTAAGAAAACATTAGTGGCTTATTTACTCTATTATAAATGTTGGACCCCACTTCTAGAGCCCAACTAGGATGTCTTAAAACATGTGCTTGTGCTTGTTACCATGTATGGTTATTCCAATTAACCCTCATTAGTTATCCTCGGTTCATCTTCACTCTTACCCTGCTTCCAAAGCCTAACTGGGATGTCCTAAAATGTATGCTTATGCTTGTTACCATGTATGATTATTTCAATTAACCCTCATTAGTCATCCTTAATTCATCTTCACTCTCTGATACCGTAAGTGTCGGGCCCTATTTTATGAATCATTCTTATGCTGAAACAAATATTCTATGCTCAACTTCCATCCAGATATTGAACATCTTAAAGGTTAAATCAGAATTCAAACTATTTATATAATTTGTAAACCTATGCCTCTAGTTTACTCCACATTGAAAATCATCTCAGTTGAACCCTACAGATCTAGATATATTCAAAATTCTGAAGCATGTTCAGTAAAATAACACCAGTTCATACTATTCCAACAGATTCCTTAACTTTCCTCCAATCAAAACTTTTTTTTTTCAATCAATTCAGAATGTTGCCAATTTTTTTCGAGAGATAGGAAAATGTATGAGAAATCTATTGTCTCAAGGATCACTTCACTTAGAGGTCGAATAACCAAGAATGGGCTGGAAGAATCAAACAAGGTTCAATCCTCCATCATATTGAACCTATTTAGGAAAATGGCATAACTTGCTCTAGAGATACCAGATCAAGGTTATTCTTAGAGGGTTTGAAAGAGGACTTCGTTGTCTACAACTTTCATGAAGACACTAAAGTGAGATTTTGTCATATAAAGGGTCAGAATTGGACCATACAATACATTATGAACAGTGATTAGAAGAAGGTTATGAACAGTACACAGAAGATATCTTACAATTGGCATAACTTTCTCTAAAGATATCAGATTAAGTAGTTCTTTAAATAGTTCCAAAGAGGACTTCAAGATCTACAACATTCATGCAGATCTTGAAGGCAAATTCTATCATCTGTAGGGTCAAAAGTGGGACCAGATGATAGGATTAGATGAAACTAGACGAAGGGTTAGACAAATTGGAAAAATGGTCATAACTTTCATTAGAGAATCAGATTGAGGTTTTTTTATATGGTTCAAAAGAGAACTTCAAGATATACAGCTTTCATGAAGACCTCAAAGACAAATTCGATCGTTTACAAGGTCAAAAATGTGACCATACGGTAGGATCAGATGAACAGTGCACCAGACGATATGACGTCATCACCAAACGAAGCGTCCTCACCAGATGATACGTCCTTACCAGACGAAGCATCCTCACCAGACAAAGCGTGATCATCCTCACCAGATGATACGTCCTCACCAAACGACTTGTCATCCCTAGACGATACATCATCACCATATGATATGTCTTATACTCCTTAGCATCTCCACTTATAAGGACCATAAATTTTGACTCCGATATAAGAAGACAAGCTACAACTTTCATGAAGACAACTTGTCAAATTCATCGTAGATCAATCCAGATTTTCCCTAAAATCAGAACACGAATTTTTCCCTTATGGAAGACTTTAAATTTTGCACTATGCAAACTTGGAATATCCTAAGCATAACCATTCAACTACCAAAATGATTTCATTAAACTCTCAAATCTCAACTTATTTATCTCATCACCTTCAGCTACATCTGATTAGTCATAATTCCTATCTTCCTTTCCGTAACATCTCACTTATGCACATATATATATATATATATATCAACAATTTATGTTCCAAATTCATCAACTCAAGTTGATTACTTCTTCACGTATATCTAATTTCAACTCACATCATCCATGCACCATTCACATTTCATTAACATCAAAAGAATAAAGTTTTACAAATCTTTATTGACAATCCAAGCCACATCACATCATCGTCTCAAAATCTCAAATTACAAAAGGTCCTTGAACAAACAAACTTGTTGCTTTCCCAAAATCGACTCAAAATGCAAAATAAGTGAATTTGGAGAAATTCCCTTAGGCTCTTGATCACTTAATCTCTTAGCTATTACCTGAAGATGGGATGAAAAGGGGGTGAGCTTGAAAGCTCGTGGGTAATAGTTTATAACGAAAAACAAGCAAAACCTTTAAAAGCATTTACTTGTCATAGAAAAGCACATGTTCTCAAATTCTTATGATATATTCAAACCCTCAAACTACAAAACATGAATGCATCAAACTTATTCACATATCATAAGCACATAAGCTCATCAGAATGGTTCGAGTGGATTCAAAATAGAACGTACTACACATTTCTCCTAAGGGTCCTGTGTAGCTATGAATAGAATGTACTAACGCAATCCTACATAATGGTTTTACATAACTGAACTTATTGGAGTCCATGAAGCAGCTACATGCCACTAGCGAGCAGGCGGGAGAAGCCTTTAACTTAGTCATCATGCATGTGACTTAACTTAGGGGACTACTATAAACCCACATAACATGTAATTCATGACTTGTAAACTTGTTGCCCAAAATAGCACATTTTTTAAACTTTACTTCATATACTTGTAAATATATTGCCCAAAATGACACTTTTCTAAATCTTGACTTTTCATAGACATGAGATATTTCGAAAACATGATTACGTAAACATTTATCTTTTCACAAAAATTCATTTTCAAAATCTTTTAACATATCAACACAATTCATATATCAATCATATAGTAGATTTTCAATTCAATCAACAAATGATAAATGCAACACTTATGATGCAATTGAAATCATTAAACTTTCTTGATTTAAAGAAAACATGTAGTGGCTTATTTACTCCATTATAAACATATACCCACCTTGATTTCCTTGCTTATAGGCTTGCTCAAAATGTCTCTACTCTTACTTCTCTTGTCTTTTTTGATTTCCTTGATTCTTCACCAAATGTAGAGATCTTTAGCTCAAATGGAAGCTCTTCTCTTCCTCTACCTTTTTCCCTTCTTGAAAAATCTCTCTTGAAGGCCAAGAAAATTGAAAACCTAACTTGTTTTCTCTTCTCTCTCAACCACCGAAATCTCTCTTCTTTCTCTTTCTTATTTCTCTATTCCAATTCACGTTTCTTCTTCTCTTAAATGTAAGACCACATTTTCCTCCTCCAATCCTACCTTTAATGAGTGTGTAATGTCCATTTTACCCTTCCTTATATGCTTTATGTTCTTTATCCTTAATTGTCTTGCCAAAAACACCCTTGAACATTCTTATAACCTTAACACTTTAATTCCACTTACCCATTCAACAAATCCTACTAACTTGACATAATAATTAACTCGAACAATTTAATCTATCAAAATCTCAAAAATCATTTAATCATGCTTATTCATCAAGAAAAAAGAATTCGGGGGCCAACAATAAACATGTTCCCACCTTGATTTCCTTGCTTATAGGCTTGCTCAAAATGTTTCTACTCTTGCTTGTCTTATCTTTCTCGATTTCCTTGATTCTTCACCACATGACAAGATTTTTGGCTCAAATGGAAGCTCTTCTTTTCCTCTACCTTTTTCCCTTCCCAAACAACCTCAAAATCTCTCCTGAAGGCCAAAAAAATTGATACCCTAGCTTGATTTCTCTTCTTTTCTATCAACCACCAAAATCTCTCTTCTTTCTCTTTCTTATTTCTCTTCTTCTATCCCAATTCATGTTTTCTCCTTCTCTTAAATGTAAGCCCGCATTTTTTTTTTCCAATCCCACCGGTAATGAGTGTGCAATGTCCATTTTACCGTTCCT
Source organism: Erythroxylum carthagenense (assembly GCA_026413575.1). Classification (NCBI taxonomy): domain Eukaryota; kingdom Viridiplantae; phylum Streptophyta; class Magnoliopsida; order Malpighiales; family Erythroxylaceae; genus Erythroxylum; species Erythroxylum carthagenense. The sequence continues at coordinate 13,219 of JANZLD010442715.1, forward strand.
TATATGCCTAATGTTCTTTATCCTTAAGTGTCTTGCCAAAAAAACCCTTGAATATTCTTATAACTTTAACACTTTAATTCCACTTACCCATTCAATAAATCTTACTAATTTTGGGATAATAATTAGCTCAAAAAATTTGATTTATCAGAACCTCAAAAATCATTTCAATCATACTTATTCATCAAGAAAAAAATTCAGGGGCCAACAATTCATCACCCTAAAGTAATTAGGGAAAATATTATGTTGTTCTTGATTAATATTGATTCAGGAAATCCTTGGCTAAAGTGGAATGATATTTTGTAAATAATTTACAACTATCATTAATTGATTCAATAGCTAATGGCGGAGAACTAATATAATTGGACTTAAAATAGAGTAGACATTAATTTCATACTCTATGACTAATTGGAACATTGGTTGATGAAAGGATTGAATTATACGAAAAAATCATGCACAAAAAGGTTAGTCAAAACCACTTTGACATTCCTAAATATTTGTGTGGTCATGATGCATTCCTAGATGCCATTCGTGATCTATGATTATAAACTGTTTAATTAGAGAATTAAACATAAATTAAAAGGAGTTTTAATTTATCTAATTCTAATTACGAATTAGAATTATAATTTATAATCATTGCCAACTATTTAGGAACCTAATGAATCTCACATATAGAACGGGTTAGAGAGAGCAAAGTTGATTTAATCAAGTTGGACTTGATTATAAAGTTTGAGAAACTTTATGATTAAATATGAGATATTGAATAAATAGGGATCAATATAAGATATTGAATCCTATTTCGGCATAATTGGTATTTAATTAGAATTATCTGTAATTCCAATTAAAGTTTAATTGAAATTAATATTTAATTTCAATTAAATTACTAAAACATCCAAAGCTTATTATAAATAGGCTTGAGCTCTACGGAGCTGACCCTTCATGCTTAACCCTCTCTGTAAGAGTTATAGTATTCTCTCAACTTATTTTGTTAATATCTTTAGAGACCAGACACTTGTGCGGTTACAGTAGATGAGACGGATCAGTTTCAGAAACGGTTCGAGGGATACAACAAGATAAAGATCAAGCTTCAGAATAAGGTACGAATTAAATTTTCGCTTTATTATGATTAATGTTAATCATTTTATAGAATTAAATAAATCATGATTTTTGGGATATTAAAAATTTTGAAAAAATTTTGTGATTATTCTGCTACAATTCAGATCAGATCCCGACCTGATTTTCCAACAGTGGTATCAAAGCTAGATTTTAATTCTATAATTTGGTAAAGTTGATTGATTGTTATTGGTTATAATTTTGGAATTGAATTGCAAAAAGTTTGTGACTTAAATATGAAAAAGATTTCAGATTAATACCAAATAAACACTAATTCCCTTATCGATGCTTGCGTTTACTCTTTTTCCTGTATTCTGGAAAATGTATATCGCAATACCTTTAGCCGACACATTAAAAATATTAAACATTACACAACTAGAACTTCTTATTGAGTCTTTTAAAGGCATACACTATAGCACCCCACCTCCTTGAGACCCGTACTCGACATCCCAAGTGATATCCGAGCTCGTGCCCCATGAGGGTGGCATGCTAGAGTACTAAATCATTCAAAAATTGGTATAAATTCTTTTTTGAAACAACAAACTTATGCGAAAATCAATAATCAGATCGGGCACACATTTATTCAGAAATATTTTCAATCGCAACAAAACAATCATTAAAATTTTCAATAGCCATTTGGGGCCCTTTCACAAATACAAAACACTTGTAACATCCCATCACCGATGGGATGAGTACAGTGAGAGTGCATTCATATTTGACATGCTCATGCATTATTTAGTTATGTATATTTGGGAAATTTGGCAATTATTGCACTGGCATACGTACGTACATACATGTATGACTTATTCCCGATTTGATTGGGTAAATTGGTAATTTGGAGATAATTAGGTCAAATTGAGCGTTGGAAATTTTTTTGGAGTGAGAAATAAGATTTAGGAGTTTGAATTATGAAATTGGAGTATACAATTAGGTGTTTTCTAATTTTGAGGAATTATAGGAATTTTTCTGGAATTTTC
>JANZLD010443549.1:0-15296 GCA_026413575.1 Erythroxylum carthagenense
CGCTGAGTTCGCAAACTCACCCAACATTACATTATATTTTTCAGGACAGCAGTAGTAGGTTTCCTAGCTCCAGATTGCTAGAGTCTTCTCTGCCTTGTGGATCGTCGGCAAGAGAAGTCATGGCGCAGAGGTGGGTCAACTGGGATCTTTTGGATGACCTAGATAGGATGTATTTAGTTCTTTTGAGCAGTGTATTTGAATAAATTGTATAAATATGGATTTGAGAAATGAAATGAAAAGAAAATTTGGTCTTAATTTTAGTGATTTATTTTGATGCCATGTGGATTTTAGTTGATTGCTTGGTAGTACACCCTTATCGTGGGCTATGTGTCGGAACGACCTGGGGGCGTTCCGATGTATACCCTACAGTAAAAGGACGCTACAAAAAGGTTATCGGATAGTGAAGGTGTGAGTGTTGGAAGTTGAAAGCGAATAATAACCTATAAAGAAAAAGGTTTAAGAGAAATGAACTTAGAACTTTCTTTAGCTCAACTTATATTTTTATAGGTTTTTCTCATTACTGGTCCATTACGAGTAATTAAACAAAAATTTGAATCATAATATTTATCAAAATAAGTTATTCATAAATTGTTCTATATATATAATATCATTTTTAACACTATTTTTACTATTGGTTTAAGATCTTAAAGTAATTATATAAGATTTTAATTTGTTAAAAATCTTGAATCCTTTAGGTTTAAATATTAAAATAAAGATCTAAACTAAATTTTTTACTTGATCTATAATTATCTAACTTTAATTAGTCAAATATTTATTAAAATAATTCATTCATAAATTGTTATATATATAATATTATTTTTAACACATTTATTTTACTTTTTACATAAATAATTATATAATTGATTTAAAATCTTTATATAATTGATTTAAAATCTTAAGGTAATTATTTATGATTTTTATTTGTTAAAGATCTTAAATCTTTTGGGTTTTAAATACTCAAATGATGATGTCAATAAGTTTATCATTTGATCTGAAGTTATTTAACTTTAGTTAGTCGAATATTTATCCAAATAAGTTATTCATAAATATTTTTATATCTATATATATACATATATATACAATATCATTTTTAACATGTTTATATTTACTTTTTAGATAAATAATTGTATGATTGGTTTGAGATCTTAGGGTAACTATTTACGATTTTTATTTGTTAAAGATCTTGAATTTTTTGCGTTAAAATATTGAAATAACGATTTAAATTGAGTTCATTACTTGATCTGAAGTCATCTAACTTTAATTAGTCCAATATTTTTTAAGATGCAAATGAAACTAAGAAAAAACAGCAACAAAAAATCAAGAACAAGGCAGCTAATGATGTTCAAAAAGAACATCAAACATATCAGTTAACAAAGCACACCCAACCTTAGGAGGAGGAATTGCCGAGAAATGAAATGAGATAGAAGATCTACTTCCTAATTTCTGTTTTTTCTTTAATTAGTCTAATAAATCTTATGCATGCTAAATTTACATTGATGAAAGATGGAGATGAGGTGACATTTATTGACGATAGTGATTTTTTGACTTTGACACAAGGAAAAGTTTCGAATGATAATGTAAAGAAATTAGATTTTCGGAGCTATGCTGCTTTATATCTGCCACAACAATTGTGACAAAAGGTTGCAAATTTACTGTTGGACTTCACTCGTCTTGCCATTCGGTGTATATGAAATGAGTTGGAAGATAGAATATGAGGATATATTTGTAATTTTCTTGTATTTTCACATTGGTAGATTTATATTTTTTTGTATTTTTGACAATGTAAGTCTAAGTCCATAAATATTATATGATAGTCAACAAATAAAAATATTGAAATGATCTTGAATCTTTTGAGTTTAAAAATCTTGAATCTTTTCAATTTAAATATTTAAAAGAGTTTATCACTTGATCTAAAGTTTAAAGATCTTGAATTTTAATTTGATATTTTTAATTTTTCTATTATTTATGTTTGCCCGAAACAACCACTTATATGGTTTTCCAGTAACTATATATGATTTTTATTTGTTAAACGTCTTCAATCTTTTAGATTTAAATATTGAAATGAGGATCTAAACTGAGTTTATTACTTGTTTTGAAGTTATCTGACTTTAATTAGTCGTTGGATGCATTGAAATAAAGGATGCGTTGTTGTTGGAAATTCGAGTCCTCTGTGTTGGAAATTGATTGAGATCTCATATGCGTCTGCACTTGGGGGGCATTTGGATGGCTTGGCACATATAAACTATTAAGTGTGTATTTCTTTTGGAGGCATTTATAGAATGATGTGAGGGATTTTGTTTGAAATTGTGAGTTTTCCAGCGTAATAAGTATGAAACAGTAGCTTCACCTGGTCTGCTGCAACCGCTGCCTATTCGCTAATAGGTTTGGATTGATATAAGTATGGATTTCATTGATGGATTATTGGTATCAGATGGTTTTACTGTCATATTTTCTATGGTTGATCGCTTTTGCAAGTATGCTCCCTTCATTTCTCTGCGTCACCCATATACTGCTGAGCAAGTTGCTAAGACCTTCATAGATAACACTTTTAAATTTTATGGTATGCCTTGGACTATAGTAAGTGAATGGGATGCCATTTGTACTAATAACTTTTGGTGTGAGCTATTTCAGTTATAGGGTGTGAAGCTCCAGTTTGCCATTACCTATCATCCTCAGAGTGACGGCCAAACTGAAGTTCTCAAATGAACCATTGAAACCTACCTCTATTGCATGGCTTTCGATTGTCCTACCAACTGGACTAAATGGTTATCACTTCCTGAATGGTGGTATAACACCACCTTCCATTCATCCATCAACGTTACACCATTTCAAGTTGTTTATGACATTCCTCCTCCGATGTACACTCCTTATTTTGCAAGTGATTTATCAGTTTTTGCAGTGGATCAAATCATGGTTGATAGAGTGGAGATGTCGGACATTTTTGTAGCCCCCCTTAGCCTAGGGTACATACCAAGATGCCCAAAAGACATTCCAGCACATAACCTATGATAATGATGCACTACATTCATTCATAACATTTAATTAGCATGGCATCATTCATCTTTGTTCTCTTATAAACATTATTAAGAAATTCAAAATATTTTAAAACCCAAAATTTTCTTATTTCATTTCATAAAAACCAAAGGTCTACAATATGTCTTTCAATATTTCCTATAAGTACAGCATCACAGCCTAATACAAAAATTTACTATATGAAAGAGGAAAAGAGCTTATCCAAAACTCAGTTGACCAACCTTTGAGCCATGACTTCTCTTCCCAATTCACGAGTCTACATTGCTTGTAGCGTCTCTCAGAAGCTAACGTCGTCTCTCGGTCTTGAAAAGTCAACGTTGCAATTTTGATGAGTTTTGCGAACTCAATGAGTAACCATCATCGATAGTTCACTTGACTCATACATCACGTCAATACATGTAACAATTTATTCACATCTTTGCATAATTGATCACATATCACTTTATCACTTAAGCATAGGCAACTTTGCATTTCAATCAATCAAACATACATAACAAAATGCATATGGAATGCTCATGTAACTGTTTTCTAATTATTACGTTATTGTGACCGAGTGTCTAAATTATCTCGTATCTATTGTGAATATCGGGCTTATTTATATTGTCCCTTATCCGTTGGAGATACAGGGCTCATTTTACATAGTGAGCCTTTAGCTCTTAATCACCTTTAGAGCTCTAAGCTTGGTTTCGGTGGCTACTCAGGTCACAACTCCCATTATCCGATTATGCATTCATGTATGGAATGCATCTATCAATATCAATCATATCATGAAATATTTAGTTCCTCACATTCACATACAAATGGCACTTCAATATCTCATTCCCATATCACAATCATCGGACTTTCTGTCCGGAAGTCAACTTAACCAAATCACATTCATCCAAATAATTCAAACAAAATAAAAACAAACAAACAATAAAGAGAAACCGTCTAAGTTACTCACAGTTTGCTTTAGAAGCCATTGCCTCAAAGTCCTGGCAACTTCTAGAAAATGGTGCTCAATACATTCCTCTATATCATTCAAAACATACACATATCATATTTTTGCACAATTATAAGTGTTTAATAATGCACATGTATGCAATGAAATATGTACCATGCATGTTCATGACAATCCTGGATATTTTTCCATTATCCTCGTCATATAGTTCATTTTATCTCGAAACTCACCTAAGTATAATTTATACTTAAGTTTATACCTCAATAAAATCATCGAAATCAAAAGTCATAACTAATTGAATCACTTTCAGATTTTTTTTCCAAAACTAAATTTTGAGTACATTGTTTTTATACTGAAATAATACAATATACTCAATTTTCATCCAGAAATTGAAAGTCTTAGACACTGTATCAAAATTTGGCTTCTTCACTAATTTATAGCCCTATTTCTCTACCTTACTCCAAATCAAGAATCATCTCATTTGGATGACTAAAGATCAAGATATAACCGAAATACCCAAACATGTTCAGTGAAATCACACCAGTTCATAATATTCCAACAGATTCCCTCACTTTCTTTCAACCAAACTTTTCCAAATAAATCCATAATGCTACAATTTTTCATGGAGAGATATAAAAATGTGTTAAAAATCTATTAGTTTAAGAATCACTTCATTTGGAGGTCATATGGTGAAGTTATGACCAAATTAATCAAACAAGATTATATCCTCAATCCTATTGTACCTATTTTGGGACAATTGGCATAACTTTTGCTAAAGGTGTTGGATTAAGGTAATATTAGGATGGTTTCGAAGAGGAATTCTAGATCTACAACTTTTAAATCCAAAAGAGATTTTGTCATTTTGAGACACAAGGGCAACCCGTGTTTCTTTCGGGTCAGATTGTGTTTTTTTGGTCAGGAACACACGGGCAGTGTGAATCTACACGACCTGATCTTATAAACTTTGGGTTTATTAAATTTTCCAACTCGAAAACCCCTCCAATGGATCCTACACGCATTCTAACCTCACTTCCACTCATAATCTTCCCAAATTCACCTCTTCTTAAGCAATTATCACTCCATAACCATTTAAACACCAATTATATTTCATTCACTCCCAATTCTCAACTCATTTAATTCTTCATCTCAAAGGATAACTTCTTCAAATATACCCAATTTTAACTCAACATCATCCATGCACATTTCATATTCCCTAATTGATCATAAACACCCAAAATATAACACATTCTCATACCCTCAAAACATAAGACAACATAAACATTCATTCACAAATTTTGCTGCACCCAGTTCCTAATTTCATGTCAAAATTTGAGACTCTTAACGATAGAATTTAAATTAGATGTCTTCATAAGAAATGTAGTCATATGTCTCTAGTTTAATCAAAACTAAGAATCATCTCAATTGAACAACTATAGAAGAAATTATGGGTAAAAGACTGAAGCATACTCAAAGATTATGTTGCTGCAACATTTTCCAGCTCAACTACCAAATTTTGTTTCCAAATCTTATCCTAATACAACTCATACTAAGATCACTTTTTCTACCTCTTCACTCCTCATTCTTAACTCCATTTCAAATCCAAAACATTCACAAATCAATTCATGATCTATATTTGATCATTAACCAAAAACAGAACACTTACATTTTCCCATTCATAATTGATTTTCTACACTCATCCTAACACCATTATATGGATCATCCAATTTCCAAAACATTTCTATAACAACTCATGGGTCATTAATGATCATTCACAATTAAAAAAACATGACATTTACATAGATTTTTTACCATCCACGTCACACACACACAACTCACATAATCAACTCATCAATCCCACATTTCTCATCATTCTGGTTTCATTTTAACAATACCCATAACATTTAAAGTATAACTTACTTGGTTTCACTTTAGATTATTCAAAAACAACACTAGCCTTAGCTCCCAAGCATCACACGTTCATCATCTTCTTGAAGGAGGTAAGGATAAGTTTTCTTGTGGCAATGAGGAAGAAGATAGCAAATATGCTAGTAACAAATGAAGGAAAGTGTGATCTTCAAAGTTGAGGTGGTAAAGATTGAAGAAAACAAAAAATGATGAAGAAGAAGAGAAAAGAGTCACAAAGAGGAAGATGGGGAGAGTAAAAAAAACACCTAATGGACTTTTAAATGAAAAGCATCTTGGGATAGCAACAAAAAGGGGCTTTAAATGTTTTAGTGGACTTAAGACATTGTTTCTCACATTTATAAATAATTATACTCGGAATGTCAATGAATGCATGTATAGTCATTTTCATCTGCAAAGATTCAATATTCATATGCATGAGCATATCACATAATGCATGAGCATGAAACGTATTTCTAATCTCTTAGTAAATCTATCACATTTACTGTTTTAGCCTTAAAATGGGTAACGAGATGTTACAATTTTGCTTTCCACTTACGTCGTGCAAGCAATAGGATGGAGCAGATTGTAGACACAGGGACAGAAGTTTTGACGTAGGCAATTATGTCTATTTGAAGTGACAATCTTATATGCATCATAGTATTCATAAACGGGTCTCACAAAAATTATCATCTCTTTTCTGAAAATTCGAAAGGATGTAGTTAAGCACAAATTATGAATCAACCGTAGCAGCTATAAGTTTTCTGAAAAATACAAAATAAAAAAATCTAACTACATAAAAACAAATCAACACTCGAATTTATTAACGCAATTTGACACACTTTACCTATGTTGCGGGGCTCTCACTCAGCTTAATACTTTCACTAACGATAATAGTTTTATACAAGGTTTTATTGAGCCAACTCACTCAACTCTTGACACTATCCGTCGTCCTCACACTATCATGTTGTGTGTTCCTGTTGCAATGTTAGACAATCGTTTAGTTAATCGTCATCATCGCCTAGCTGTTCAAATCTTGGTGCAATGGTCTTCTTCGAAAGATAATGATGTTTCTTGTGAGTTTTTAAATGACCTCCAACAATAGTTTCCGAAAGTAGAAGTTGAAGAAGAAAGATAACAATGATGATGAGTTGATGACTAATACGAGCAATAGTAAGGGAAGAAGACAACAGTCGAAGAAGCTGTAGCAAATTATCATAGAAATAATAAAGGATGTAAATAGATACGACGTAGTATATGTAGAATTGAAGAAATGAAGTCATATTGTAAGAACCAAGTGTTTTGCTGTAAGTAGTGCAACTCCAACGATTATACTAGTCATTATTAATCATTGGAGGAGCGTGGGACGGTTAACAAATAACAGGTATTTGCTCACTCTAAATTCTCTGCCATCTCTTCTTCGACTTTTATATGCTTTCTTCTTCTAAACTCAAAAATCTATCCCTAAAACCCAAAATCACTTTTACGAAAAGAACCTTACCAATTGGTAGACGATTAGTGTTGAAAAAGTTTTTTAATTCACCGCATGGTCATAATTGTAAGTGATCTCTCAAATAATAGAATTTCGTTTTAGGGAGAGAGATACAAAAGAGAGATAACAGAGAGAGAAAAAGATTTCATTCCATTGTAACAAAACATGTCTGTATAATTTTATTAAAGCTCGCTTTAATACGTTCATGAGTTATCCACTATGCTTGAGTACAAAATGTCACCGTATGGTTTTATTCTAAATGCTACGTATAATACTAGGTAATATATTCTAGAATCGTCCATTATTCTTGCTCATGTTTCTTCATCTTTGACAATCTCTGTAACAATTCCCTTCCCCTTAATGTCTTTGTCTACCAAATTAACTTATGGACACCGCTTTTGGAGGACAAAAGCATACTCCCATGTTGCGCTAGTGTTCTCGCCTTCTGACCATTGAATCAACTATTGTGTAACTCCTTGATTGTTCCTTTTGGTCATTTGCTGACCAGTATTGCTACTGGCACTTGTTCCACTGGTGTGAGAAACTCTGGTTGCGAGGAAGAAGTTCAGTCCTGCCCCTATATGCCTTCTTAAGCTGAGATACATGAAACATTGGGTGTATTGCTACCTTGGTTGGAAGATCTAACTTGTAAGCCACCTCATTGATACATTGAATCTCCCTATATGGCCCCTAATACAGTGGAGACAACTTCTGATTACTCCTCTTTTGTAAAGAAAATTGCTTGTATGATTGTAATTTTAAAAATACCATATCTCCCACCTTGATTTCTCTTTCGAAATGCCTAGAATCCGTGTACTACTTCATGTGATTTTGGGCCCTCTATAAATGGAATTTAATGACATTAATTATAGCTTCTTTATTTTGTAAAACCTATCGACTTCTAAAACCTTCGAATCACCTGTTATGTAAGGAGTGTAAACTGGTGGCGGGTAGCCATATAGAGCTTCAAACAAGCCAGGTCCTTCCAGAAGAACATTTTCTATAATTTCATTGTAGTGGCTACTACCCCTACATGCCCTCCCATAGCATCATCATGACTAATGCCAATGATCTGTTGATGAATCCTTTGGTTGGCACCCATTAGTAAGCATCCCTTCCACCTTAATAACCCATCCTTCCATTTGTAAGCACTGAGCTCAATGTTGTTGAATTCCAGTGTTCTAATTAAATTCCGAATAGTTTTATCCTCCTGCCATCTCTTTTTTATTTCTTCTAACAAGTCACCCTGTATTTGCGTTATACATATCATCAACATTTTGACACTTACGATTCTAGAGAGAGAGTTTGCGATGACATTCTCTTTACTACTTCTGTATTGCACTTCAAAGTCATAGCCCAGGAGCTTCAGTAGCCATAGCTGTTGAAATGGGGTCGACAAACAATGTTCTAGCAAATACTTTAGGCTCCAATGATCAGTTCTGACTATAAAAGATCTTAGACTTAGGTAGTAATGCCAATGCTTGATGGCCTTAATTAATACCAAAAATTCCTTTTGATATGTGGGTATATCGTGATGCCTCCTCGCCAGTGACTTACTTAGGAAAGTGATGGGATGACCATCTTGTTGTAGTACCTCTCCTATTCCTTACCCACTTTCATCAGGTTCTATTAAAAATAGTTTAGAAAAGTCTGGTAGTGCTAACATTAAAGCTGACATAATTGCTTCTTTCAATCTCTCAAACGTCGTCTATTCCTCTTGCTGCCAATTCCAACTAGATAATCTTTCCTTCTTCAGCAATTCTATCAGCGATTTTACCAACACCCCATACCCCTTAATGCAAAGTTGCAAATATCGTACCGGACTTGGTACTGGATTGAGTTTTGGTACAGTACTATACCGATATCGGTCAATATCGAGTACTGTTTCGGGTAATTTTTTAAATTTATGAAATAGTCCATAAAAATTTTAAAATTTGCAAAATAGTCCATTAGTATATTGTACATGTATACTTAATTAGTTTACTGTTTACATCAATCATATTTTCAAAAATCATAATAATAAATAATAATCACAATTAATATGTAATAATAATAATTTTTAAATATTTCACATTTAAATAATAACCACAATTAATATAAAAATGACAATCATCATCATACAAATATAAAATTAAGAATAATACAAAATATTTAAAATATTACAATAATATATTTTTCATCATTTTAATAAATAATAATTACATCAAAACATCCAATAAAAAGAACAATAAATATCCTTAAACAATTTATAAAAAGAGTTCATGACGAAGAAACAATCAAGTAGAAGTTAAACCTGAAACAAAAAAATTTATAGTTACATTACATATATAGAATTTAATATGAACATCAAATATAAGTAAAATTAAAATAAGAAGAAAAACAAAAACCTAGAACGGAATTCAATCGTCAACGGGAGGATACTCACTATAATTGCACTGACCCCAGTAATCATTTGGTATAAAATCTTCATCGTTGAAAGGAGCTTTATCATCATTGCCATTTAAATTTAATGCACCAATTGACATGTCAGTACTTTCCCATTCAAGATTATCTTCCAAATCATTCACATCTACCAAATTCGATTCTTCAAAAATCCAATCTGCCAAAAGATTAATATTATCAATAGAAATTGGATCATTTGAACTACTTGTGCTATTAAGACTCCTAGTAAACAATTAAAATTAATTATTAGAAAATTATAAGAAATTGTATCGAAATTAATAATAATAATAATGAAAATAACATATCTTTCCCGAAGCTTTAAATTGTAATGAACAAAAACTAAGTTATTCAACCTCTTATGCTCCAATCTATTCCTCTTCTTTGAGTTGATAAATTCAAATGTGCTCCAGTTTTATTCACAGTTTGTTGCACTTACACATTGACTTAAAATTTGAATTGCAAACCTTTTCAATTCTAGAACACCATTTCCAAATTGATCCCATCAAGAAACTGTAAGTTATAAGATAATAAAAGTAATGTTATAAACAAAATAAATAATTAATTTTCAACAAATAAAAAAAGAAAATAACTAATACCTGGAGAAAGTTTTCCTCTTTGTCGAATGGCAATCGACATTCCAAAATCTCCATACGACAACTTGTAAAGCTCCATTTGTGAGCTTAAAAGATCTTGCATTGCTTCAATGCTAACAATTGTTGTAATAGTTAAAAGCATTCCTTTATTAACTTCAGCTTATTTAGTAAGGTCTAGTTTAAAATAAACAGTAGGATTCAAAAAGACCCCAGCTGTAAATAATGGAGAAAAAAGTTGTCTTTCCCTTCACTTATTAATGATTGAAAGATATGGTGTGTATAAAGAAGGCCTATGTTTCATATTGGCCTTAATTGCTTTTGTTGCTCTCTCCATAGCATCAAAATATAACTCATTATTGGCTTTTATTCACTATCAGCCAAGCAAAGCATCCTCACCAAAGGTTCACAAACTCAGATAGCAATTTGACATTGAGACCAAAATTCTCTATCTTCCAGTATAATATTACAAATTTTCACTCTAGCATTAAACCTAGCATGCTGAGATGCTATCTACTTATCACTTAAAAACATTTGTCTTAACTCTTTCTTCATCGAAACAAAAGACTGAAGTGATAAGAAATTTGTGGCAAATCTTGTCACAGCTGGATGACACAAATTCTACCATTGGTAAATTCCTTTCTCATCAAATTCAATACCCATGCACAATTATAAATGAACTTTGTCACCTTTTTAACTTTCTACATAGTCTCATCAATAACAAGAAAATACTTAGGATCCCCTATATTCTCCAACATTAGGTCAATGCAATATACAACACAAGGAGTCCAAAAAAATGAACTATACATATTCTGCAACCTTTTTTCTGCTGCTTTATAAGTGGAATAATGCTTTTTGGCCCTACATCATTCACAACTTTATCAAATATTGCAAACAAAGTCTCAGTATTTCTAATAAAGCTAGATGCATCAATAGATTTCAAAAACATAAATCCACTTGAAGAATAAACGAAAAAATTTATAATAGGCTTTTGTCTCCTATTTGTCCAACCATCACACATGATTGAACATCCATAAGTACCCTAATTCACTCTTCTTTGAGCCAAATAACTTTTAATTTCATAAACAACACAACTCAAAAGTTTACCTCTTAATTCATCAATCGAAGGACCTTTATATCCTAGATCATAAGAGGTTATTGCATCCATCATAGGTTGATAATAATAAAACTGAGAAGCATTGAATGATGAACCTGTATCATATCACCATCTAGCTATTGCCATATCGACATTGTGAGCCGCATCTCTTGATTGCATTGCTTTACAAATTGAAAGTTGGCCTTCAGGAGTTGTTCATGGTGCAAAGAAACTAGTCATCTGCCTTCTTCTCTTCCTCACATCAGATTCAGGTATTTATTCTTAAGCTAGAGATGGAACACCACTAGTAATACTGCCACCACTACCACTACCACTACTACTTCCACCTTCAACATTTCCAAAATTACCACAGAAATTAGAAAATGAACTTCCACTACTAATTTCAAAATTCAACCTTTCCCTTATATCCCTCTCAGATTGATATTCATCAAGTAATATTTTCATCTGCTACTTCACATCATGACTTACTTTTTTATAGGGTTCCATATCTCCTTTAACCCCAACTAAATATTTTTTTAATCTGGTGGTTCCTCCACCTTTCAAATGCTTATTACAAAATAAGCAAATAGTATGGTTCCTCATACTGAGAACCCATGCAGCATGAGCCCAAGCTGAATCATTGTATCTTCCTAAAGTGGGTTGATCAGGAGTACTTGAACTTTCTTTTATTTATCTGTAAAAATAAATGATTGCATATATCAAAATAAATTAACACATTATTTCAGTACACAATATGCATATACATTTTATATAATATAACTCATTCTGTATGATTATATTACACACAATTCAATTTCATGGAATACAATTCACTATAAGTCAAAAGCTAACAATTCAAAACATTCAACATATATAAACACTTTCCATTTCCATCAATCACAAAAACATGCATTCGATTTACAACAATTTTCAACAATTTCCATTTCCAACATCCACAAATCATACATTAAAATTTTCCATTTCTAACAATTTTCAACAATTTATATTTCCATTAATCACAAAACATTCATAAAATAATTTCCATTTCTAACAATCACAAAATATGCATAAACAATTTTCATTTCCAACATCCACAAATCATACATAATTTCATTTCCATTTCTATCAATTTTTAACAATTTCCATTTCCATTGCCAATAATCACAATACAATTTTCAAAAATTTCCATTTCCAACGTCCACAAATCATACATAAACAATTTCTATTTCCAACATCCATAAATCACATACAATTTCATTTCCACGTCAACAATTTCCAACAATTTCCATTTCCATTTCCAATAATCACAGTATATTCATAAAACAATTTCCATTTCCAACATCCACAAATCATAAATAATTTCATTTCCACTTCCAACAATTTTCAACAATTTCCATTTCCATTTCCAATAATCACAATACATTCATAAAACAATTTCCATTTCCAACGTCCACAAATCATACATAAACAATTTCCATTTCCAACATCCACAAATCATACATAATTTCATTTCCATTTCCAATAATCACAATACATTCATAAAATAATTTCCATTTCCAACATCCACAAATCATACATAAAAAATTTCTATTTCCAACATCCACAAATCACATAAAAACAATTTCCATTTCTATTTCTAACAATACATTCATAAAACAATTTCCATTTCTAACAATTTTCAACAATTTCAATTCAAAGTTTCTAACATGAGGATCAAGTTGAAGGGTATCATATGATTTACATAATTGCCAAATAATAAATGACATATCTTACACAATTGTTCATACACATCTATTCATAACATAATGATCAAGTTGGAAGATATATTCATAACATGAGGATCAACTGATCAAGTTGAAGGATATAACTTCTTTGAAGATGTTTTTTTTCTTATTTAAAGCTTTGAATCTTCTTTTTATTTCTAACAAACCATAATATTATATACACCATTCTATATTTCATTCTTAAATATATAAGTTGCTTTTACAATTTTTAATTTTAATTAATAAGTCTAAGTATAAATGATTAGAACCTACAATAACAACATTGCAACATCCCACTACCACAAGGTACATACCCAACATTCAAGAATATTCAAGTGCATATCCTATCATAATGGCATGTTAGAGCAAAAACAAATCTAACTTACACATGGCATCATCTAACATAATCGGAAGTCACTAAATTTTAAAACCCATTGATTGCATTCATTCACAATTCTTACATTGTTTCCATCATACACATATTTACAAAACCTCTTATAGGTTCTAACAAAACTATAAAAAAAATGCTACAGCATTTCTGGTGTCAGCTGACAAACCTCTGAGCTATTTTTCTATCCAAAAGATTCCTTAAGTCATGACTAAGGAACTAGGTCTCCTGTCTCGTACCTGAAAAGTCACATTGCAATTTTTGATGAGTTTTGCAAACTCAATGAGTGAACCATCATTGATGAATTCACCGGATTACATATACACATCACATATATCACAGATATTCATTCAGAACATATAATTATTTTTCAGATACTCACACAACATTTCATAACATATGGTCACTCATTACAGCTTTGCAAATCATTCATGAATTTCGGTGTTATATAAACACTATATGCATGAGACTCACATTCGTTCTTATTGTTGTGACTGAGTACCTATCACATACTTATACAAATATTGGCCCATAGGGCTCAGTTAGAACAGAATCACGGAGCATAGCTCTACGTGCAGAACATATATCACGGAGCAAAGCTCTACGTGGAAGCGCTTCATACTAGCAACTCAAGACACAACGCCTTTATCTGAGCATGCATTTTATGAAATGCAACAAATTCTAAATATCTCATATATCACAATCTTATACAAATGCTCAGACAAGATTTCACAGTCATCGGACCTAAGTCCGACATTCAACTTTTGTTGAGAATCAAATGTCGAATTCATATCAAATCAAAACACTCCCAATATATGCCTAACTATTAAACTCCTTGGACCTTAAGTCCAAAATCCAGAAACAACTCACAAACAGTTCAATAATATTGGAAGTTTAACAAATCAAATCAATCCTAGGAAATCATCTAAGTTGACTCACAGTACACTCCAAGAAGCTATTGTCTGGATGGTCCGGCAATGTCCGACTAACGTCCGATGTGTTTCTCTAAAATATACACAACACATTCACAAATATCACATTTTTACACAAATGTACAAGTGTTCTTTTATGCACATCAATGTATAAAAAGTATACACAATGCATGTTCAATGACAATTCCAGGTGTCTTATTATAATTTTCATCATCAAATCGATCAGATATCAAAGCCCTCATTAATATCATTTGGTATTTATGTTGGGCCCCGAACCTTTTATGGAAATTAGAACTGTTAAGTGAATTATTGGAAATCATTCATATGTAAAGAAATAAGAAATTCATACAAGGGAATTCAAATGAAAAATATGGTATAGATATAATATAGATTTTATGTGATATGTTGAAGTTAAAGAATAGGAAATTTCAAGTGAAATATGTTCATAGAGTATACTTCGGTGTTTTAGACATAACTTGATCCCTAGTTATTCTAATGAGATGATTTTGTTTTGGATTAAATTAGAGGAATAGGGCTACATTTATTATGAAGGAATCGAGTTTCAATTTGGCCCTTAAGAATGTTAATTTTGGATGGAATTAAAGTACTGGAAAATGGGTTAGTAAAATGACATGTCCGATATGTTTTGAGCATAACTTTTGATGTAGTGCTCTAAATTGGATGATTTTTGTGGCATTATGAAATTAAGACATAGGGG